>JAYRBW010140012.1:0-15185 GCA_036023295.1 Invenusta paracnida | reverse complement strand
ATTATTTATTGAAATGATTACTATGCTTACAATGATATGTAACTATATAAAATAATCATTTATATCTAGTGTAAGTTCGAAAATGAAGGTGCACTTTTCATAATTTAGTGTATGCATGTGGGTATGTGCTTATGCCTGGCTACGTCCCTGTGCAAACAAGATAAATTCAATCCAATGTTCAACCAGAACAACCATAATCCCTAAATGGCATTCTAATTATGTGCCATAAAACTGTACTTTTTTGTGTTAGCCTATTACCCCAACAAACACTTTTCACCACCCCAAATGGCATTCTAATTATGTGCCATAAAACTGTACTTTTTGTGTTAGCCTATTACCCCAACAAACACTTTTCACACTCACTCACATATGACTAATTGATCATATATTATATTTGCTTACTTTTGCAATTATATATTTATAATGTATTTTGTCTAATAACCATTTACATTTATCAGTTTTTATAATTCATCATTATCTATTTTTTGTTCATAATTGTAGTATTTTGTGTTTCATTTCATATGTTCTCGATATATAATTTAATCCTCTCAAATATACAAACTCTCATCCATTATGAACTTCTGATGTATTGTAGATAAAAACTTAGGGGAGATAGAGGTTTATACTATTATTATGCTATGTACTATATATGTTATACTGTTATTATAATTACTATATGTTTGTCTATTTCAGGTTTAATAATCATATGATCATTGTTAATATAATTATGCATTTCAAATAGATTCTTCTCATTTAAAAGTTATAAAAAGTCATAATAAAATAGTTTTATATACATTGTTGAATATTGTATATACAGGCCCATAATCAAAAATTTTCAAAGGTGTTTTCAATTGGTGCTTCAAAGTAAATTAGGAACCTATATACCAGTCTTGAGAGGGGTGCCCTCCTAAAATATATTGTTTTATCTAACTTGCATTGGGGGTGTATCTCCCTGGTGAACCCCCCACCAGGGGTTTAATACTTTAACATAAAGTAACTTTCATTAATATTATTAGTGTGAATCTAAACTAAAGACTATATAAGTCCTTCTCCTAGACCTATTACTATTAGATTAAGATTGATCCAGGGAATGGCAATCTAACCTACTTGTATTTTCTAGTTATATTTATATCACTTATTCATCCTTCAAACTTTTGCTGGTAGTACTAGTGAATATGACAATATTTACAGTAATTTGGTATATCATTTAAGTAATCTGGGCACACAATACTGTTTAGTGCTGCCCAATTTTAGTAATGCAAACCACATAAAAAGAAGGGATTGTCAAGGTCATATCTATGATGTTACCAATAGCAATATGAAAAATATTGTTGAACTAGGTATCAACTAAGTCTAAATTATAATTTAAAAAGCAATTCTAAAACTAAATAGAATTAAACTAAATAAATAAATAAACTAAACTATATTATCTTAAAAACAAATAATTATATGTAAACAGAAATTGAAACAGCTATAGAAGGTTTATATCAGTTACATTACTGTATACAGTAATGATATACAATATAATGACCTTGTCAGAGTTGAGTACACTTCATTGCATCACTAAAAGTAGGGCAGTTCTAAACTAAATGTGTGCCATAAATGGCATAATCTGTACATAAAAGGCCTAATTAATAAAAACGGAGCAATTACTTTGAGATTAAGCTAAAGCTCAGCTTTTAATAATACGGCCAGGCCTAATGGCAATGCCTTTGTTTGTATGTTTCTGTAGGAAATGTATAACACTAACTGCTTATAGATCAGAGGCAGAGTCAGAGGGCTTATTGAACAAAATTAACATATAAGACTTAAATTTACGCTTAATTAGCATTAATTTATTCTTTTGTGCTTAACCATAACGTTTCAACTGAGAAATTTTAACTGAATAATTTATTCTACAGTACATAATATAATTATTACGTTTTGATAGGCCTACCTCTTTTATATAGGATTACATAAATTTATTTGAATTTGTGGAAAATATGAAAGTATATGTTAATCATTTTGTAAGTGAAATATACAAACAAAATGAAACATATTTAGACCCATTTCGTTAACAATATGACATCAGCGAGATTGAATAACTGACTACCAAGTGAATATGAATATATCTATGTATATGAATTAAACTATAAAGTACACTCGATTTCTTAAGAGTGATGAATTTTTTAATACCCTACTTATAAATTCTGTATTAACAATATGGTATTCAAATAATGGTTACTTTGTTAACCGTACGATAATTGCATATGATGAAATATACCTAAATTACTTTACTCTTAGTAATTCATAGTTTGTGATTCGATCTAATTATAAATTTGGGATAAATTACGAAAATCTTTTCAATAAGCGTTATCCGTATAAATTAAAATTTGAAATTTAATTTGGATAAATACAATCTGGCGGCTAGTATAATCACATGACTCAGTGGTCTAATTGCATTTCATATGTTCCGGAATTAATTGATTTAAAAAATGTTTGACTTTTGCCTTTTTCCTCCTAACAAAGTATTTTTTTACTGCATTCGATTCAGTATGTCATTTTCATATAATTAATTAATTCAACTCAATTTGTCATTGGCTAACTTTACAACTGGTTTTATCTCAAGTCTTCTAAGATAAAACCAATTGTAAAGTGACTTCTCATTTCTTAGTGTTTAATCTAACACCGGTGTTAGCTTTAGTTTTAAAACTAACACAAGTGTTAAAACCAGGGTTAAAACCTTGTCTGACTTTAGAGTTGGTTTTTAGATATGTGTACAAAAATGGCGAATTTTCGTTTAAGGCCGTTTATTTTGATGAATACCTAATAGACAAAATCAGCGAGTTAAGAGGGAGGCATCAATATCGGAAGAAAACTTAAGGAAGTTATCAAGATTAAATATTGCACAAGTGCAGCAGTTATCGAATGAATTTCATGTTAACAGAGCAGATAGTTTTACTTATATGGAAATAATTTATTTGGTTCATTGTAACCAGCTCCGCTCACTTGATTCTTTTTGATAGCCTGAAAAAGAAAAAGTGTATTTAAAACGCTGACTATATGATATTAATAATGAGCAATCAGAAAATGTTTGAACTAAAATATCTCACATTAAAAAATTACCTCTCTGTACTCCTTTCCTACATTTTTAAGAAAAGAAACGATGACGGCTGATTCAGTTGAAAATTCTTCCGCAAATTTTTGTGTAAAAATCATTTAAGCGGTTAGATTTCTTGGCCTTTAAAAAATCTCTGTGGTGTTGCATCAAAATATTTAACGCATCCGACATTTTTCTCTCGTTCCAGTTATGCTTTATTTTTATGTTTGAAAAGTCACTAAGTTTCGGTTTTAAAAAATTATTTAGTTTTATCGCTAACACTTTTACAAGTGTTAAAACCGGGTCAGGTGTTTTTTTGCTGGTTTTAAGACTGACTAAAACTAACACCTCGAGATAAAACCAGTTATAAAGTCACCCATCATGTGACAATTGTTTTAGGACAAATTTCGAACTCATTCAGTAGGATAAGCTTGGGTTTTCTACTGACAAAAACAATATTTGTTGAAAACAATTTGTTAAACAAGAAAATTCTTCTTGTAACTTAGTTTTGTGCATATATGGAGAATTTTTTCATGAGAATTTGGCGTACATATAATGGGTTTAAAGTTGTTGAGGTATATGTCGCTGCAAATTGGTCAATTTTCAAAAGAAAACTATTTTTTACTTGTATGTAAATATGATTATATAACACTTTCATTTTATTGGATAAAGTAGAAATCACGTTTTATTTGTGAGTTATATAATTATTTATACGTCATTAATCACTAAGGAGCAAATTATACCTAACTATATTTTTAAGTTAAAAAAATTGAAGGACCCTATAAATATGTAAATACCAAATATAATACATTTTCCCACTATTATATTACAGTTTGTACAATACTCAGGGAATAATTGAAATATTTCTAGTATACCCGACGAAACGAAACTTAGTAAAACTTAATAAGTTCTTAAAATCTTTAAAATTCTTGCCTAAAATTACTAAGATCGTATTAAGATCTTAGTTTGGTTTTTCAATGTGAAAATCTTACTAAGATCTTATTAAGATCTTAGTAAGATTTTCATTTTTAAAAACCGCCAAAAAGTAATAAGATCCTATTAAGATCAGAACAAGATTAACATCTAGTTTTGTTATTTTACTAAGATTTTAATAAGATATTCTAAGTTTAGGTTACCTTAATATTTAAATAGATTATATTATAATGTCTGCTTTGTAACTCTTTTCATAGTGTGCTTTAAATATAATTTGATCAGTTGCAAAAATTTTGAATTATTATAAATATTTAGAAAGCGATATTTTTCGTTTAACGCTGCCTTAACAGTATTTACACTTCAGAATTTTAATTAGTACATTAATAGCATATTTTTCTATTAAATCTTCACTAGTTAAAGATAATCTATCGGTAATCTACCGATAATCTGCCGGGCCTACCAACGCCCACGGCGACATTTGTTGACTTTTGCAAAGCATTCGACAGTTTTAAAACCGCAACTCCATATATATCCCACTCTGTCTCCTCCTACATGACGTTCTTGATATCCTCATGACCCTGTGATATAGGTGCTCTACACCGGCACAAGATGGTATGACAAAAAACTTTAAAACAACAAGTGACATTCTGAAAGGCGATACATTTTCCCCTTCTTGATTGTCATCGTTCACGACGCCATTTTATACGTGATGTCAACTTGGAGATTGGAGCCTACCAACTTTAGCGCCGCAGAAGCTCCCGCCAACATGAAATCTGCTTTCCGTATTTGGCATTTGCTGACGATCTCGCCATCCCCAGCCGTGACAACGGATCCACACAGGCGTCTCTAACACGCCTCACAATATCCGCTTTAAAAGTCTGACTCCAAATACTAATGCCTCCAAAACTATAAGACGTTCCTCATATAGGCGTAGTTGAAAAAACCGCTGATCGTCTTCCAGATAACTCGAAATTGAAACAGTAGATGACTTAATCTACCTTGGTTCAAAAGTTCGATCCGAAAACGATGTCCTCCTCCATCGTAAATCATTTGCATGGGTTGCCGCACAAAAGCTATTTTATGCTATTCAAACTTCTGTCGACAACACCTCTAAATAAAATTTATTCAACGCCGCAGTTATACCAGTTTTAACCTACGGTATGGAAGCTCTTCCGCTCGACTCGACGCAGCTCATCGTGCCCTTGCTTGCTTCGCTATCGGACGGCACTATCCTGACATCATTTCAAACGCTGCACTCCGTGAAGTCGGTATTTTCGATCTGAGTCGATATTTATAGCTCCACCATAAAAGAAAGACGACGCACCATCATCGCCAAAGCCGGCCCTCAAACCGCCCTGACCCTAGTGCTAGCTTATGCTCCAAAAGAACTTAGCGACGTGGCATGAGCCGCCTCCTTACTCTGAGACAGTGCTACAGCCCTTGGTGCATGTTTGACATTTATGTATGTTTGTTTTCCCTCTTCTTTTCTATATTCCATCTATCCCTTCGTGACCTAGTTAACCAGCCTTTTTATTTTTGTACTAATGTCTAAATTTAATAATAATAGATGATAAAAATAAAACTGGTATGCGTGATATTACTAATTAACATTATATTGAAATCTTTATTACAAATTCAGAAGATGTGTTTAATAAATAAAAAGCTTTAATTGAAGTGAAGATACAAATCCGCGAAAACCCCCTAAACGCTGTGTTTTCTATTTTGAAATATGGCGTCTAGATTTGTAAGTATATTCCATCCAAAGTTATATTAAATTTTCTTTATAAATTACCTAGAGAAGTTATTTTGCAATAAAATTACAAATTTTATCAATTTTTAATTCAAATTAACATTTATACAGTGTTTAACTGCAGTATCTTGAAGTTCAAGATACCAGTAAACACTGTATTAGTGTATTAAAATGTTAATTTAAATTAAAAATTGATAAAATTTGTATTTGTATACATTATACAAATATATGTAGTAAAAATTGTGGTATGGTTGAGTTCAAACAGCCAATGTCATAAGACGAGTGTACTTATTCAAAAATGTTATCCGTAGTAAAAATTGAAAAAATGGTTATTAATTAATTTTATTATTGCCCTTGGCCTTGGCCTCAACATTCTATTTCTAGAATATAAACTTGAGTTTTTTTTACTAAAGTAAAAAGCCTTTAATTTAAAAATATATGATTATTGATTTTTTGACCATGTTATCCTTTAAATACTTTTCCTTACTTAGTCACAATCAATAATATAAATAACAAAATTTGATTAGATATTCATTTTCTACACAAATTTTTATATCTAGTTACTAAAGTCTAGACAAGTATGCATATTTGCTTCTATCAAATATTTTATAGAAAAAAGTATCACTGAAATAATTGTTATTTTCTAAAGATAACACAGTTGAAACTGAAAGCAGACATACACTAAATTGAGCAAAGTTTATAAAACCTTGTCATTTAATTTATATATATGCAGTGAATACCAGGTGGAAATGAAGAAATCTATGACTGAAAAAATGGCGTTGAAATATGATCACAGAAAGGATTTTTTTAATATTTCAAATGAAATGAATAGTATTTATATTCTATGAAATCAAATACAATATACCCACCATTAAAAAAGTATGATAAGTTTTATTTAAAACATTAATTGTTACTCTATGTCCAAAAAATTGAGTCAACTACATCATGGGACTGAGTGCCTGTATACCCATATCAAAATAATACAAGCAATGCATAAGTAAAATAGTTGAATGACAGGGTAAGGGTGTAGGAGCTTGGGGGCCCACCAGGCCCAGGCCCCCCCACTTTCTGTTGAGGCGGGCCCAAGTGTCTTTGAGCCCCCCCACTTATCAGCTTAATAAATGATATTATTATGTTTCCAAGTTTTTGGAAACTACTTTGATGCTATACCTATTTGTCAGTCTATTCTTGCTTACTTTATATTATCTCTATGCTTATATATTAAGGTATGTATCTACAATACATATGTACGAGTAACTAATAATAGCAACTATTTATAATGTGTATTTCTCAGCCTAAACAGATGGTTTAGGCAATCATACGGATTAGCCGGTGTAGACTGACTTACTATTTGTATAGTATTATGAACTGTTATGACTTGTAATCACATATGTTGTTGTTATTTATTGGTTGAGAAACAACTTATTTTATAATCTGGTGTATTTTGTTAATAGCATTAACTAATTGTGATTATATTTTTATTCACTTGCCTACAACTTTGTTTATTCGTTTATTCATGCTTATTCCATTTCCAACAAAGTGTTTATTTACTTCCAAATGGCCTCGATTTTTTTAAAAAGTTGTTTTTTTAAGGGGCTTTGCCCCAAACCCCCAATTAGTAGGATCCCACTGGGGGCTTCTCCCCCAGACCCCCGCCTATTTTGGGCCCCCCACTTTTGAAAAGCTTCCTACGCCCCTGAATGAGTGCATATTGACATTGTATTAGTAGGATTAATTGCATTGAATCAAATAATTTAAAAAATGTTAGTCATAAAATCAAAAAGTCATGAAATGCCTTTTTATATAAATTGGTATAAAAATGAGGCTCAAAATCATTCAAAACATTTATAGTGTTTTTGTGAAACCATAATGAATGTGGTCCTTATGTTGAACAATTCTTGGGTATATAACATAATTTTCCAACATCATTCCACCCCAAAACATACTATTGGAAAATAATTTTGCCATATAAACACCAGCTAAAAGAAATATCCAAACATTGATCACTAAATTTGAAGGCACGGGTTGTGTTACAGATGCCCCAAGATCTGGTCCTCTCAAAGGTGTATGCAGTGGTAATAATATCAACTTAGTTGCAGCAGCATTTGTTGACAGCCCTAAGAAATTGCACATTGGTTGAACATATATTTTTGCAACAGCTACATGCACTTGATGAAGATGGCCCACATAATCAACTTGAATTTTGTTAAAATTTAATGGCTTTTTATAAAATTTATTTAAGCACACTTAACAAGGTAAAATACATGGATGAAGCCATTTTTAAGTTGAATGGACAGTCAATCATCACAATTGTGTATTGGGTCAATACTAATCTGCATGAGAAATTGGAATGCAAGATACATTTGCCTGGTATCATAGTCTAGGGAGGAATATCAAGCTCTGAACTGTACCTATTCATTGATGGCACAGTTAATGCTACATCTTATAAAGCACTACTGGGGGCGGTTTCTCAAAATAGTTATGTGGGTATTTAGTGCACAAATTGAAGTTAAGTACAGGTATAGTTATGTGAACACTTAATTTGGGTTTCTCAAATAAAGTTAAGTGGGCATGTGACTAATCCTGCACTTAAATATTTAATGCTGCATCTTGCATCAAAAGTTCATATTAAGAGTCCTGGGTTTCTTTGTTATGTATAACTGGCTACATGCCAACAATTATTCAACTATGCATATTCCACTTGATAACATGTCCCTTTATAGACTATATAATGACCTATGGTTTTTGTTTGTGTTTTTGATAAGGAAATATAAATTGCTACAATTGTTTCTTTTGTTGTTACTTTTAATTGTGAGAAGGCAAAAGAATTTTCAAGAGCCTCCACCTGCAAGAACATTGTTGGATTGGAAGAATAGATGTTTCAAAACTTTGTCTGTGATTCCATGGAAACCAATTGGTGATTATAACAAAAGAAGAATATCAGATGATAAAAAACAGGAAGTTGTACAATTCTTTGGGGATGATCCAACAACATTCCAACTCAAGGTTAGTCAAGAAGTTTGTTTGTCTGTTTCATCTGTAAACAAGGTGTTAAAACAAGAAGTTGTAAAGCCATGGAAAGCTACAGATGTGCAAGAATTGCTTCCCAATGATTTTCCCAAATGTTTGCAATTTTGACAATATGTTGTTGAAAAGAATAGACAAAACCATAACTTCATTCGGTCCATCTATTTTAGTGATGAAGCATCATTTTACTTGAATAGCTGTGTCAATAAACACAACTACTTTATTTACAGTAAAGACAATCCACATGCAATTATAGAAAAATCAATGAAGTCCCCAGCTGTTACTTGCTGGGCAATGATCTCACTAATTCAAGGAATCAACTGGTACTATATGGATGAAACTGTAAATGGTGAACACTGTAATAATATTTTACTGACAAAAGTTATTCCTGTACTAACTCACCAATGTAATAGAAACAATTTTTCAGCAGGGTGGACCCCTGCCCACCTCTCCATATTAGCATGGGAAATTTTGAACACTCATCTACATAATCGTTGGATTGGCAAAGCTAGTCTGATACCTTGGCCTCCAAGAAGCTCAGACCTATCAATAAATTATTTCTGGTTGTGGGGGCAAATTAGAAACTAGCTATATGCAGCTCCAATACCAAGAACAATGGAAGAATTGAAAGAACAACTTAATAAGTTGCTAACAAACATCACCTTACAAGTTATTAAAAAAGCCTTTCCCTTTTCAAATCGTGTAATTTGTGTATCCGGCTGAATGGAGGCCATTTTGAGCAATTGTTTTAAATCTTATATTTAACATTGTTGCTGTATTGTTGTGGACACCATGTATCATGGTAAATGGTATATATTATATCTATAAAATATGCTTTCAAATTGATTCTGCTTCTATTAATTTTAAATCCGCAGTATGATTGTGAACACCCTGTATATATGCATATATATAGAATATGAAGTATATATGATATAGAATATATTGGAGTACACATTTTGGCAGAATTAAGCGAGCTTCACTTAAAAACACACCACCCTTCTCACCATTCTATTTCTATGCATTTAACCCAATAATGCTGCACTTAAACTACAGCTCCGTAGCTGGTTTAAATACCGAGCACTAATTAAGAATTTAATATACCATGCATTAAACTAAACTGTTTTAAAGAACTGACGAAAGCTAAACACCCATTTAAGTGCATAATTAATGTTAAACTGTTTTGAGGACCCAGCCCCTGGAGACTAAAGTCTGGCCAATGTTATCTCATCTTTACCAAACCTCAAAGAATTGATGTTTCAGCATAACCAAGCACCAGCCCATGGCATTACAGTCTTTAAATATGGTGATGTGTAGATGACCATTTTCCAAATAGCAGATTGGTTCACATGGCCCTATTGAGTGGACCACCAGGTCAGCAGATTTGAAACCACACAACTTCTTATGGGGAGTTTTAAAATTGAAAGTCTTCAGTTGGTAATGTAATTAAGAATATATGGTGTTTATAATGGAAGGATGTGCTGTGCTCCAGAACAAAAATGTTTTGTTTTAAAATTGTCCAATCATGATTCCTCTTGATTAATTATACATTCAATTTGCTGATTTCATTTATGAAAATATAAAAATGATTTATCAAGTCTTTTTAAAAAAATTGTGATTTACATAGGAGAAAAAATAAATAAATAATCTTTACTGCATTTGAAGCTTAAAAAAAAGATTTGGTATATGTTTTTGTTATATATGCCATTGCTTCCAAGTGGTTATAGAAACAAATATGTCTGATTACAAAAGTATTCACATTTTTGTGTTTCTGTTATAATCCATGAAAGAAATAAGTTGTGGCACTTTAAAATGACGAAATCTTTAATTTTCAGAGAGTTGTGGCTAAATTTAAGCATTTCCATTATTTGTTGCAAGTTATTTCTTTCAGACTATCATTTCGAAAATGTGGGAGTAATAAAAACTATTTCATAAATAAACATTATTTATGAAAACATTAGTACATGAAAGTAATATAATTAATTGCTACCTACTAAATTTAATTTTTCTGTAAAATCTTTATTTTTCACATTTTTCCTTACTTTCATAAAAGAAATAAAAAATTTATGGATCCATGTAATTTTGATTATGGATTTCTATTAGGGTTTACATTATATTTCAAAAACTATTTAAATAAGGCCAATTGGTTTCATACTTACAATAATTATTGTCCTGAAATTAGAAAGTAGCACTTTTCCATACAAGAAGAATATATTGATCCGAGAGAGTGTAGCAATCGAGGATCAATAAAAATCAGAGTATGGAATAGTACTTTTCTAATGAAGGAATGTAATTATATTCTATGCAAATCAATATCTGTGGATAAATATTTCAATTTATGAAGTATATGTGTATCATTTGTAGTTGTATTCTATGCAAATCAATAGCTGCGGATAATTATTTCAATTATAAAAATTCTCTATGCTCTATAAAGTATTCTCCATGCATTATACAGGGCATCTAAAACTCCGGAAATTTCAGACCGATTTTGATCATTTTTGAGATCAGTCTAAATATGCAATAATATTATAGGGGGGTGGGGGTAGGGATATTTCTCGTCACCCAACTTCAAAATATAGTAAATACACATTTTGTAACACCCACCAAATTCTAACACAATACTCGTTGTAGGTCAAAAAATTTGTGTATTTTTTTAACTTACAGTTCACATAGTCTGCTTCGCATCTCGTATATAAGAGAGAAAAACAGTTAGGCTGAATGGTAACCAGGAGTGAGATTGTTTTTGTTCTACCTATTAGAATCATAGAAAATAATAGAGAGAGAATGTGCGTCTTTTTTCATTGATTATATATTTTTCTACATCCAGTGTGGCATGGAAAGACCATTATGGTCACAGGGAGATAGGCGACCCTGGCATGCTGAGCTGTCATTAGGTAGGTGCTAAGCAAGACCATTATGGTCACAGGGAGGCTGTCTACTACATATATACATATCTATATTATTTTTATTGCACAATTTCGTCATTTTTAATTAATGGGTTTATATATTATATACATGTGACATCTTTCAGTTTAGTTGATTAATTGTCATGAATGAACGAACAGCAGATAATGTGCCAGGACGGATTTTCCGAGATGGTTTTTGGTTTTTTCGTGATGGTGAAGGTGAAGCTCGAGATTTAGATCAACGTAGTCGCATGAAGAAGAATTTTTTTCGTTGGCAATGGTTAACCGAAACGGTATCTAATGTTGGGAGCACCATGGAACAGAAGTCATGTTGTCTATCTCAAAGAGTGGATAAATGCATAAGGTTTGTATAATTTTTAATTCTATGCATATATAATTTTTAATTGTGCTGATAGTTTTACACACTCTGCATTCAGATGAGATTTTTTTGTTTATTCTAATTGCGAGAGGGTTGATACAGTTGGTCATCACTTTATTTACTAATGTAAAATGTGGCACTATCGGAACTTATTCTATGACCATAAAATTATTTTTTAAATACTATCTTGTGTTTCTTCATGTTTCAGGAAACCAGTAAAGTTTGGACAAGTGTGGTGTGAGTGGTGCAAAGTTTTAATCAACTACGAGACCTCGGGGAAGAAGGCATTCGTATCCCACTTTAATTGCAATGAACATTTTGGGTTTCTGCAAACCAAACGCACAAACTACAGTTTTCCTAGATCAGGTAATATATAAATTATGAGCATCGCAAATATGGGTCATTTTCAGAAGTTCTATAATACTCCAGCATAGACTCGCTATCTTTTTAAGCAAACAGCTTACTGCCGTAGGCTTAGATATATATCAGATTACGTGTTCTCAGGTTTAGTTTTGTTATTTTCTGTATTTTTTTCAGGTCCATCTGACCGCGATATGCCTCCCGAAGCAGCTCGGAATGTGCCCTTCACAGACAGAGTTGTAAACGCTGAGGTCATCATCTTGGGATTTCTTGCAGAAAATATTCTTCCATTCGCGTTGGCTCCGAAATTGGTTGATTTGTCTCAAACTCTTTTAAGGGATCTTAAAGCTCTGAGTAAGTAGGTAATAGGGGCAGCTATGTATTTTGCGTTTTAAACACAAGAACGAACATTGCATTTATAAGATATTTAAAATTGACACGTTTTTTTGTCTGTTGTAGGTAGTGTGCATGTAGGAGAAGATGCTGCACGTTATAAGACTGTTTATGGATTGGGAGAATATGTCAAAGAAGATGTATCGAATCACGTAAATGGGAAGTTCTTCACTCTGAATGTCGATGAAGCAACGGCCAAAAACAGTTGTCGTGTGTTGGATTTGCAGATATCGTTTTTTGATGACTGTATACAACGTGTTGCTATTTATCACCTCAAAAGTGTCGAACTTTTCAATGTGACAGCCAACTCCGTGACAAGTGCAATTCTTGAAACGTTGAACTCGTTCAATCTTCCGAAAGAAAAAGTGTTGTCAATTTTGATGGATTCGTGTGCTATTATGCAAGGCTCTAAATCTGAGGTGTTTCAGCAACTACGTACTGTATGTCCCGATTTAGTTGATGTTGATGGTGACACGTGCCACCACGCCCACAACACTGCTAAAACATTCACAAAACATCTACATGCCAATATTGAAAGTCTGTTTTATGACTTACATTCTCACTTCAAATTCTGTATGGACGATCGCGAAATGTTTAAGAAAGTGTGTCATATTCTGCAGGAGACGATGACTTTCCCACAAGGGCATTGCACAACTCGTTGGTTGTCTGCATATGAATGCGCATGCCATACTCTTGACATGCTGGACATCTATACCCTTATTTTTTACAGTTTTTTAAGTGCAACTTATCAGTGTCACCTAATCTATCATAGTCTGTTAATAGACATTTTTCGAAGGAGAGGTATTTCTCAGGAGAGTAGAGTCTATATTAGGAGTCTCCAGCAAGTACTGAAGAAGAAGAAGGTTAACAAAGCTGGGATGGATCGCGTTGATCGTATTTCTGCACATTTGTTTTTTCAGCGCAGCCGGTCTGTAGCCATCCTGCAAATCTACAAAAGCATTTTACCATTGTTGCGGAGGTACACTCTTCTTTTTCAGAAGAATGAGCCGATGGTACATCTTCTATATCAAGAGATGGAAGATTTGCTACGAGAATTTTTGGCTTTTTTTGTTAAACCTGACGTATTACTCAATGTTTCTGGACAATTGCTCGCAAAACTTGACGTCGATGCAAATGCATTGTCAGCCGATGACATTTTCTTTGGTGACACTGCAGAAGCAGTTAAATCTGTACCTGGTTTAAAAGAAACTCTTCGGGGTGCATACATTGCTACAGCCAAATATATCCAAAACAAGATGCCATACAACAACTCCTTTCTTCTCCATCTCTCTGCTTTATCGCCAGAAATGATAGGCACCCTTACTTGTCAAAAATATTTGATGCGATTGGCAAAGGACCATACGAATATATTGAGTATTGATGAGAAGACACAAGTAGAGAGGGAGGTGCGAAAGTTCTGTGTTGATCCGAGGTTGGCTAATACCTCTTCCGTAAGAATCGATATATGGTGGCACCAATTATCTGGAACATATCCTTTGCTGAGCAAGCTGGCTAAAGCATTGCTTAGCATTGTCACCGCCCCTGAAGTCGAACGTTCTTTTAGTCGGATGAACTTGCGATTAAATGAAAAAAACAGCAAGCCTAAAAGTCGACACCGTGGATGCAAGTCAATCAATACAGCAATATTTGTTGGCTCAAAACAAAACATCATCTTCTATGTTTCGTAGAAATGATATCCTCCATGACGAAGTGCCAACATCTTTAGTGCATAAAATGACTAATGCATACAAAAGAAGGCAGGAAGAGTTGGCAATGCAGACTAATGAGAAGGGTGACCTATTGAAGCGGTTGTGCATCAAGAAAAAGAAACCAATAACGTTGAGTGAAAGGAAAAAAGCATCATTGAAGCTGCAGAAAAGGCAAGGAAAAAACACCGAAAAGAACTTCTGAAAAGGCTTGTAATAAAACGACGTTCGAAGAAAACAACGAAGTCGCAACAAATTTCTGAAACGATTGATGATGATGATAATGAAATGTGCATTAGAAGTAGTGAAGAACAACCGAGTACAAGCCGCCAACCTCCTTCTGTGTGTAATAAACAATTATCAATTTCGTCTTTTTTTAAGAAGAAGTGAAACAAACAAACATTCAATTTAGATTTATGATGAACTACATTCTTACAAACTTTGTTTTTATCGGTACTTTTTAAGAGTTATTTTTTAAATATAAACATAGTAAAATGATAAAACGTGTCAGTCTTATAATATTGGTTTTTCCGATTTTCTAAATGTTCTCCAATTTTGTTTGAAAAAAAGCCTAAATCATTCTAATTTTACGTTCTTGATATATATATAAAGAAAATATGTGTTATATTTATCCAAAACTATTTCCGATTAGACT
>JAYRBW010140001.1:0-15187 GCA_036023295.1 Invenusta paracnida | reverse complement strand
TATTGGAATAGAGGGGGAGGAGAGAGCGTAAGAGGAATTGTGGTTTACTGTATTGGGCGATCTATGATCCGTTGGTTGTCAATATCTACTGTTCTGGGGCTTTTCGAGTTTGCATTGAGTGATCGTTTCTCTCCAGATAATCCAATCGATCTCTGGGTTCTTTGACTTTGCTTCGCGGAGGGTGCATCTGAGGAGATACTGCTCTTCTTCCTGAGCTCTAGCCCATGGAAAGGGTGGTTCCCATGAGGTTATTTTTACCACATCTAGTATTCACCAAATTATTTATGCCATTGCCAGTTTGTTCAGGGCAGATCCATAATCTTGTTAATTTGATATGATTGATTTTTTGTATGTTAAATAGTCCTGTATGTGATGAAGTGTTTTTGATGAGTCTGAATGTTAGATGTTTAAACATTTAAATTGTTTGCTTGATTTAAAACATTTGTTTGATTTGAATGTTAATTAAAGTTAGATTCACAAACTGGCAAATGAGTGAATGACAAAGATTTTATACATGGTAAGAGTATCATACTTAATATTCAAAAGGTTAAAATATATAGAAGGTGTAACTAATTATAGCTAATAGGTTGCCAGGAAATCATATCGATAAATAAAATATATAATCATATTATTATATTGACTTGTTATTTTTAGAATATTTTAAGTGGTTTTAGAAATTATTAGAGTTTAGTTAATGCATAAGATCATATTATTAACAGAATTATTACTAAACTTTTTTATAGTTCAGTAAACTCCCTCACCCCCCTCCATCCTAATTTAGGATTGAGATTTTTAGGTTTACAAGGGAAGGCATGTATATAAAAATCTTAAATATATATGGTAGATGCCATTTAACATTACATATATCTATAAACATTAATTTGGATTAATTAGTTGAAGGTTGCATAAAGTACTTTGTTATTATTTTTGTCATTGTCATGAAAATAGTTAATATTATAAATAATCTTGCATATTAGATCAATTCATGAAGTTAAAAATATAATCAAAATTAAATTAAAGTACAATATTTTTTTAAGCTAAATTTGAAATTTTTTGAAATTTTAATTGAAATGTGTATTGGTGAATATTTTTTAAATTTGATATAAATGTTATCTGCTTTTTCTTCCACACTTTGAGACAATAATAGCCCCAATTTATAAATTTTTAGAAACAATTATAACTGTTTATATTGTTAATTGGTCAAAACACTAAATAAGTTAATAAAAATAATAACTTCTATATTTAAAACATATATTTAAATAAAAATAAACTAGGAATCAGATTCCAGCATATTCATTTATTTTTCGTTTATATAAGATATATATAGATACATAGATATGTGCTATAGTTGTATTCTTAAATGATAGAAAATTTTATATTACTGTTTTATTAATGGAGTTGTTTTATTATCACAAATCAGTATTGAAAGTAAATAATTTTTAAATATTAAAAGTTATTTAAATTGAGCTTATCCAAATACTATCATAATGAAAATTTCATTGATTAACAAATTAGTATGGATGCTAGCACCATCCTCTACAAGGAATGAGGTACCAACATTGACCTCCTATAATTGTAGATAATGGTGTCAAACCTTCAGAAATGGATGTCTGCCAGTGTTGGGAGGGTTGGTTTGGCATTTTAAAATTTATTATATTAAAGAATAGGGCAAAAATGCAAAACTGTTTTTGGGGGGTTAAAAACAAACATTACCAAATCTGTTTAAAATCAGTATTTATGGATGATGAATTTTCCATTATTATAAAAAATCAATGAGCTAAAATATTATCACTGATATGCATCTATAATACACAGTTTAATTTTAGTTTCAGTTATAATTTGTGTAGCTTATGCTTGTTTCTCATTCAATGTTTAAATATCCTATTGATCCACTTGTCTGTTAAATGTTGACATTTTATATCTGTTCTTTACCCAAAATTATTATGGTACATTCATAAAACTATACAAATTAGGCAGTTTATCATCATATAAAAATTATGACTTCCACATTGTATGTGTACCAAGCATTACAAAATTTGACAAAAAGTCTTCTCTTGGCCAAAACAATATAATGTTAGCTTGTTTTAATAGATATTTCATCTCTACTATATAGATATACATTATCTATTGTGAACATGAGTTATTAATATAATTTTATTACTTTAATTAATACAAAATAAATTTATGTCATGAGCATACAAATTGATAGGATGGTATGTGTATCAACTTTATATTAATAAAATAGAGTTTTTAAAAAGAAAATTACATTATATTATTGATTTAGAAATTGAATAGATGTATTTAGCTTCATTGAAAGTAGATATTGAAGTAAGAGATTACTGTGAGAACTTCATATATGTCACAAGCATTATGCTAATATGTTAATGTTGTTTGAGTGATAGGTTTAATCTGATTTTTAAAAACATTAAACTTTTTCTTTTGTTCTCTGCATATTCGTTTATAGTTATTACATTTTGCATTTGATATTGATTGTTTCTGCATATGAGGTCCTTATAGCTCATTTAAGTTTCAGTTACATTTTTATAAGTATTGCTAAAATGTCAAATGCAGAAAAACATTGTCATTATCATGAAATCATTTTTGCTTCTCTCAGCTGTATTGATTTTTTGTCCTACTGTTTATACACTTTCTCTGCATCTTTGCTTCTTCTGTCTTACTGCTTGCTGTATTGATTTATTATCCTATCTACAACTGTATTGGCTGCCTATCTATCTGCTAATTCTGTCTCATTCATATTTATATCATGTCTCCTTTATCAGTCTGTAGATGCTTGCAGTCGCAGGCGAAACGATCGTCGCTAAAAAATAAACCTGACCAGAGATCATTCCGTTTTTCCTTTATTTATAGACATATATCTGATGTTTTCTATAATCTCTAGTACTGTTTATACTTTTTGAAAATGCATAAATTTGTAAAAATGTTCAGTATTTTAATGGTAAAAACGCTTATTCTTAAGTTTTATATGACTACTTTTTAAAATTTATAATTCATATATATTTTACTTTTATATTTCTAAAGTTATATTAATATATTACTTTAACATCGCACATAATATAAAAATACACTTTTCAAAATTTAAGTAAAAAGTTTTGCAGTTACTTAAACTAGCTTCGTTTACTGATTTTTATTGATACAAATCGAATTCGTCAGTTTCATTTTTATCCCTCTCTGATTTAGAGATTAGCGGGGATGTCTTGGTCCACACAAGTCTTCCTCCTGGAATTGAAGAACTGCCCTGTGCCTCTCTTCTTCTGTCTGTCAAACTGATCCGATGGACAGCCAATCACAGTTCTATTAGTGATGATGTTACAGTTCAGGTTCTTTGGTGGGGAGAGGATACGCCAGGGGCTATATTCCGACCAAGACTGGCCCATTTAGTTGGACACAAGCAGACTGCAAGGACCCTAGCTCGATACTCGGTTCGAGTACCACAGGCTCAGCTTAAGGCCTATCTTGCAGGTGATATCAATATTTTACCTTTACCTTAAATTATCATTAAATATATATATATCTTCTTTTTTTTCAATGTTATCTGCAGACATGTCCAGTTTAACATTTAATGTCCACGATAATCGATCAAGCAGACTTATTGGTCATGCCCAACTGGATTTTTTGGTTACTTTAGCTATGGACAATCAAATTGATAAGTAAGTGATTCATTTTAATTAATCTGGTACCACAATCATTTTTACAAAACTAAGGTTTTCAGGTTGATTAGTTAGTCAATTACATTATTAGCATTATTTCCTCTTTTTGTACAATTAACGATGAATAATAACAATCAGATTATATTTTTTTCGTTTGTAGAGTCGTCCCCATTGTCACAGATTCCGGTTCTAAACTTGGAGAACTTTCAGTTAAGGTTTCTTTGGAACCAGTCAAAGGTTATATAATTAATTTATTTGTACATTATATAGTATTTGACTTGTAACGTTTAAAAAAATACATTTCAGCATTTTCAGATAATCAACCGGCCTTGGCAAATCGATTACCTCTCAACAAAACCATCGATTTGGGTAAATTGCGAGCTAAGGAACCTACATCACGGGAACATGCTATCGATGATTTGGTTGTGATTGGTCAAGGTCCTGGTAACACCACAGTTCCTTTTACAAATGACAATACTAGGGAAAAGGATGTTGATGCGGCTACTCTGGATATGATTGGTTCTGTGGTGGAGCGGGGGCGACGTCTCAGACAATCAATGGCCTGTTGGCAGGCGGATGATGATGTCACGGCTGTTGTTGCAAGCAATGTGTTCCCAGGCTTGTCCTCAGCTGTTGAGGCCGACGATTCCAATGCGGTGCAGCTGTGAGTTGTTAGGTTTGCCCTACTTTTCGTATAAATTTCTTTCCCTATGCCGTTTATCAAATGAAAAAATATATTTAGAATTATATAATCTTATAGAACGATATATTTATTGATTTTCAACTAGCTGTACTCATTGTAGACTTAGAAAAATACATCTGAATTTTAGACAAATTTTGAATAAACTTACTATTTTTAACCCGTTTATAGGAAAAGTTAGTGTGTT
Organism: Invenusta paracnida; assembly: GCA_036023295.1. Taxonomy (NCBI): domain Eukaryota; kingdom Metazoa; phylum Platyhelminthes; order Proseriata; family Coelogynoporidae; genus Invenusta; species Invenusta paracnida. The sequence continues at coordinate 10,632 of JAYRBW010140001.1, read as the reverse complement.
GCACCATTTCTAAAAATTATATTTAAATGTTTAAAAATCTAACGAGCTTATACAAAACTGTAATCAATACGTACCTATATTTTAAATATTCCATTCAATGATTTGAAACATAACCTAGGTATGAATTTTGCCAATCTAAAGGTTTTTTTATGGTTTCTCTTTGACAGACGTTCTAGTCGAGAACTTCTCCGTGAAGTATTTGCTAGCACAGCTCTGTCAGCTGGTGAAATAGATAGTGACGATGATTACCATGGTATGAATGCAGGCGGAACAGACGGACACAAAGCCTTGAAGACAGCAACCATGCGGACAGTGAACCTGCTAGTGAACGATAGACATGGAGCAGAATTAAGTGGAAGTGAGGCAGAGGACGTTGCAGGAGGAATAAGAGGACGGCTGGGTGGGGTATTTTCTGAAGATGATGACCCTGCTAAAGAAGAGAGCTTATTAGAGGAACTCTTTTACAAACGGCCGGTAAGTGCACATTTTTTAATAATCTAGTTTAAAATAGTTAACTAACAATGTTGTCTCTTATTACTGTCTCTCACTAAATAGGAATCCAATTCCGACTCTGATTTGGATACCTCATCTGACAGTGATATGGGAAAAGCCCCTCAAATGTCGACAGTGTTGGCTAGACAGCCCCATAAGCCGATTATCTCCCCAATGCCAGATGCTGAGATGATGAGCATTGAGCCACAACAAAGACAGAGTCATCAGGCTGCCCCAACAAGACAGGCTAGAAGCAGAGTAAGTGGCATCTGTTAAGAAATCTATCTACAAATTTCAACTCTGTTATATTTTATATATTCAAGTGACTATAATCATAATCGACTTCTTTATGTTTCTGTAGAATGGGAAACCGCCCCTCATCACCAACGCTATCGGCACGAAGTCACGACCCGCACGAAGTCACAGTCAGGATAGCTCAGCTAGCGGGAGTGGAAGACGGGTTCAGAAGGAGGCCACCTCACCCCTTCCTCCTACAAACCCATCTTCAGGTCCGGGCAAGGGGTCTAGGTCTAAGCAACAAAGGGGTAGACGTCGATCTCGATCACTCACCAGTTCTGCTAGATCCTCTCTTGATGTTTCCGACTCAGGTGAAACATTTTCCTACTTCTCTACTAGATTTTTGACTGATCAGCTTTTTTATTGATTTTAAATAAATATCTAAATTTCCTATTTAATGATATAACAACAGATTTTTGATATAGAAATAATTGTATATATTGCGCTGATTTTATTACAGAAAAGTATTTATTTAGAAATGTTGTTATGGCTCTATCATTTTTCCTATTAATTTTAGATTTTGTCTATTTCCTTTTAAACAAGATTTTTTCCATCTGCTTACTCTAGCCTAGTGATAACTCCACTCTTTTATCTAGGTAGTTATTATTCAAACTGCTGTTTTTCCATACTGATCCACCATTTTTAAATGATTTTTTCTCAGACTATTTTTCCCCAAAATAATTTGACTCACTGTTGCTCAGTCCTGCCATCCTTGACTTATATTTATTCTTACTTTAATATTTGTTCCTTTTTTATAGTTTACCACCATCTTTGACTTGCTTAAATTGCTCTTTAGACCAATAGCATTACCTATGATTTTCCTTCGTGTTCTCCCAGACACCCGTGACTCGTGGGACCGCCTCTCGACAACAGCTGACGGCTCTGTTGTTCCCCTTAACCTCTCCGCTTCTCGGCTGGCGCTACTAGGCCTCGTCTCCTTCACTCGTGTCCACATGGATATCCTACACTTGGAGGACCAAGTTTCAGGCCGGTCTAGGTCACGTTCAGCATCCCCTAGTTCTCGGCCCCCAATGTCTGCCGGAGGAGGAGGAAGGGCTTCCAAGAGACAGCCGAGGTGGGTAATATTGTCCGAACAATTTACTTAATAAAAGTGTTTGCTTATACATGAGTTGTACAGTCAAAGTCATTAATAGTTTCATTCATCAATTAATTACTGAGACCAATACAATTCGAAGAAAGCTTCAAATTATTTTACTTTTAAACTGTAATCTATTTTACCTTCTTTGTTAACTTGTTTTATACTTAAAGCAGGAAAATTATTCACTTTTATGAGTAATCATTTCCAACCAGTATTTGCCACTAAACCGGTTTACCGCTTCGCCTCTAATTCATCTAGATCCTACATTGTGGAGTACACTCTGCCCGTTTCCAAAGACAACCGCCTCCGGTTTGAGGTTCAAACTGCTGGTGGAGGAGGTAGGAACAAGAGTAGTGGAGCGGGTATACCTCTCAATCACAGTCACAGTTGGCCCATTCAATTCACACCCGGGATGAAGATGCTGGAAGCATGGTGGCGCGGAGCTATTAAGATTCGGATCTACGTTGTTTATAGCGACAGCGCTATCACAGGCCAAAAGGCGGTGAGTTATACTCAACTAGTTTAAGCTTATATAGAATAACCTATTATTTCTGATTGGACCAATATACTATAACTTTTAACTCACTGTACCTCAATCTTCTTTATTTTGAATGCAGAAACCTAATTTTTCTTTCATTGGATCTGAATTCTAGATTTTCTCTTACTAGAATCCTTGTTTCTCTATTAGACTAGTGTCATAACTTTTCTTCTGTTAGTAAGAATTCTTTCTTCTCTGAAATTGTACTAAAATTCCAGATTTTCTATTAGACCAGAATCCTGAATTCCCATTTACTGAACGATAATATTAGCTATTATCCTATTGAATCAAAATCTCGTTTCTCTTATTTCCAGACAACACGACATATTGGCAGCTGTCGTCTCCGACTCCGTAGTCTTCTTTTGGCTGACAACCTGCTTCATCAACAGTCTCTCAAACTCCTCGCGCCTCTTTCTTCTTCAGTAGCTCAGCGATCCCAGAACCGTCGAAATCAGGTAGGCAGCACTGGACGGCGTGTAATTGGCTGGTTGTCGATGACGTCAGAGCTGGGCTCGGAGCGGCCTGAGTTTCCTCGCCAATTGGCTCACGTACAGCTCTCTGAGCTCAAAGGAGAGGAGGGTGGCAGGGGACCGTTAGATCCAGCTGCGAAAGACAGTAAGTTTAACATTGTTCACTTCCTATATGTGAAATTACGAACAGCGACTAAGTAGTAGTTATTTATTAATATGTGGTAGTATTTCTTTTACTATACTTAAAGTTATGCAAACAAATTTAGAAAAATATCGCGCATATTTTTTGTTTTATTTAAAAATACCATGCAGATGTAGTCCCTACTGAATAGCAAATATAACCTTGATGAAACCCACTCAGATTTCCACTAATCATTCACCACTCCAATTGCAGATTTATCGAATCCTTCAGGCAAAGGGGCAGGGGATGAAGAAAACGACCGTTTGGTACTGAAGTCAGACACAAGAGTACCACTTGCACATGCAGGACAACAGGAGCAGCACAAACGACCGTTTTCAGACACTCGAGAATACCCGACAGCAGGTCGTCACTTGGACAGAAGCCGTCCAATGCAGCCGCCTTCAGTCACAATCCCCGCTGATATTGAGGTACATCTCTCTCTCTCTTGTTTTATTCATAATTTAAAAAAATATCATTATAAGGTTATTTTATATCCTCTTTAACGTATTTTATTAAAAAAGCTCGATGATGTTTAATTGCATATTTATTAGTCATGCCATGTACCTACTAATGAACATAATTCTTTACTGAACTTTTTTCATCAAGTTAGTAATGTCATTATTAGTATATGCGTTATAGTTTTGGTACATGTATTATAGAACATTTGGTGTTACACGCTAAAAATGCAAATTGATTAATATTTATGCTATATTTTTTATTGCCTCTGGCTATACATTTATAGATTACTTTGTTACATTATATTATGCAATTATTTTTAGATTTAAACTGATAAGATTATAAAAAATAATCTATTTTATAATTCAACACAAAAAATGATAAAATATATAAACTATTAAGTCATTATGGCCCTTTTCTTTACTCCTCCTACCAATAGCCCACAACACTACATGCCATTCTGATGGTCCCAGCAGCCCGCCACATTGACCTACACACTAATCATCCAGGTGGAATATCGATCCGCTCGCTCACAATGACTCATCACCCCTCCCAGCCAATAGACGCCACTGCTGGTGCCCTATCCATGCGTACAGGGACTCGAGACAACGCTACTCGGAATCTTTATCTGGTGGCTCGTCTCTTCTGCTGCAGCGATAGCCAGCGCTCGACTGTGGCCTGGGGCAGCCTTGACTCGCCCAAATTTGGTTTTGTGTGTCGAGCACCATGTCTACTTACTGCCGGCCTACTTGAGAGACTCAGGGACAACTTTTCTGTCGTGGAAGTCTGGGACAAAAAGACAGTGGCCGAGAAAGATCAGTTAATTGGTTTGGTCAAGTTACCGCTTCATCAGTTTTTCCTTTCTTTCCGAAATCCCCAAATATCTGCTGCTTTGCTCAGGGGTCAGGTAAGTTTAGCCTATTTATACCCTTATGCCTATTTATTGTATATAGATTATTAAGTCATATTGGTTGATGTTCAGACTGTATAAACAAGTAAATTAATGAAATTATTACATTTTTGTACATTATTTGAATAGGACATTTCACTCTTAGTCGACTAAAACTTACACATGCTCGTTTACATAACATATTAAAGTAGTTTTTCACCTTAGGAAAAACTAAATCATGGTTTATCCTTCCAAATTACTGCCACCTTATGCTTATCACTGATTACATTTATTACTACCCCCCTTCTCTCTCTATCTCTTTAGTATCCGGTTCTTGCCGTAGACAACTGGTTACCGATAGTGGACCCTCGGACAGGGCAACAGTGTGGCCATTTGCAGGCCCTTCTGGCGATGGGGTCTGCAGACCAAGTGGCCGATCTTGAGCGAGCTAAAATGGCGGCCTCCTTAGGTATGGGTGAGGCCCCGCCGCCTCCGTCTTCTCTCGTCCACAAGGAGAGGGCGGATATTTGGAGGGAGACCACACGTGAGATGGCTGGGGGATACAGGGAGTCTGAAGAGGAGATGGGTGAGACTTTTGTATAGATCTTTGCCTAAACTTGAAAATAAAATTTAAATCTTGTAAATATCTATAATTATTGATATTTTTACAATAACACACGTCATAAATTTGGTCTATATTTTTATTAATTACTATATAACATTTTTCGATTTGTTTTATTTCTACATCAAAGTCAGCTAACTTTGACATTATTTTTATCCAGTTGCACCTTTATCTGTACCTGATAAGTTGTATAGGACATAAACTTCGTCAAAACTGATTAGCAAACGAGCTCAATAAAATAAGGGAGTTTATAAACAGCATGCTATGCCATCTTCATTTTCTTGTTAAATTTTGGTTAAATTAAATTATAAGAATTAAATTTTATTTAACTACCATTTTATTTAATCTATTAAAATTTTACTCTGTAAGTTATGTCTGAATAAATTAATTTTATATCTATATAATATGCAATATTTCTTTCGTTATTATTAAAATTTGTTTAATTTGTAGTTTACCATTAAGGATAGCTTTATTTATTAGAATATCTAAGTTAAATTAATTATTTTTAACAAATTATAAAATTATAATATTTTGAACTTAACGGTGTATACCTATTTAATATTCTTTATTATAGTAATTTACCCAATATCGTTGCAATATATGCTTAAACGTATCTCATTCTCAATATTACTTTCTCAATATTACTTTCTCAAAATTATAATATAATCCACTTGTTCGTAAAAGCAAATAACAACAAATTTTGATTCGAGTCTATATACTGGGTACATAAATGTGCATAAATTGCTTTTATTACACCTCGACCTCTCTGTGCAGTGGAACACGTAATTGATGTCGGTATCGAGAGTCTTCGGGACTTCTGTCCAGTCACCGATGAGGGCGTCTCTTGGGGAGACAGCGACTGTTTCGTTCAGTACTTCTTCCCAACACAAGAACCGGACACTGCTAATACTGGTGAGTCGAGATATCTCGGACGAATCTTTTTATATGTGGATATTAAATAGATACAATGTTTAAATAGCCTTTTGTTAATTTGAACTATTTAGTTCATGTATTATTTAATTTAGTATAAGTATTACGTAATTATATATTTAGAATGCAGCAGATACATTGGAAATATATTTATATTATGATGTACAGAAAATTTAATTATACTCCATAATTTACACACATTAAAATAATTGAAACGCAAAATATAAAAATTACATCTTAAGTTGAGAAATATTGGTACGGTCCCGTAATAATCCAATATTACTTCAAATTATTACTTGAAGGGTAAAACTACGAACTCTTTATCAACACATTCCACTAACCGTTGAATGAGAATTAATAAAGCTTTCAAAATAGATAGTTTCAATTTTTTGTTGACAATAATATTATTTCAAAGATCGAGACAGTGTCAGTTCTAGATCAACAAATTATGATGTGCTTGATGATAGAGAGGGAACATGATTGTAGTAATTTATATTATCCCAAAATGTAGTAATTATATATATGCCATTGAATACGTAAATAGTAGAATCCACTTGTTTGCGAAACGATTATGTATTTTGTGTATACACAACTGTTAATATCCAATAATCATATTACAATAATGTACAGACGTCTACTGAATAGTGTTAACTGAAGCATTGACTATTACATATACTATAATAACTAACATTATAATAACAATCTAGTATTAGGTAATAATATAACAAGAAACATTACTAGTAACAAGGCAGTATACATTATAATAACAATCGAGTATTAATTATAATAATAAGAAAGATATTAATAGTAACAAGACAGTACAATGATCCACAGAGTCATGGGCTTTATTCGAGCTGTATAATTGATGCATTATTACTCTGGTTTCAACAGCTAGAATAACTTTGGTGATTTATGCTCATATTTTCTAAATGAGCTTGAATTGGTGTTATCTTTAAAAGGGAATGGTCAGTTGGTATAACTAAATGGCTTCTTGTCCTTCAATCAATTGTTCCAACTGCGTTTTAATTTCTATCTCTATCACCAATTATATCTCGTATGATAACCTGTCGATTGATAACTGACCTCACCTCAGCTTTTAAGATAATTTTTAGTTTAAAATATCTATCTGAAGGTCTCATTCAATCTCTTAACAGCTAGCATGTTTTGTGTTCATAGTGTTTGGTTGCTCCTTTTTTTACCCTATGAGTAATACTTTATGAGCTAGTTTTAGATTATTATGTCATTGTTTTTTTCTCAACTTAATATTATATTATGATATTAATATATTGTGTTTTAATTATTTTACTATTTGTAACGTATGTCGTACTATTTAATTTTCGGTATACCTAATATTCATGTTATGCCAATGTAGCTGCTAGAAAAGAAGTGTCAAATTTTAAAAGTTATTTTCTTTTTGTGATACAGTAGGCATACCCTATATAAAGTAGTCTGTATCTGTCAAAGATTACATCATGAGCATTGACAAATATCTCTTTCACTGGTTTTAATTGTCGTAAGCATTGATTTTAACAAGTACGACATTTTAGGCAGATATTTTTATGTTAACATAGTTAACGAATTTATCCGAACTGACATAATTGACTAAATTATAAATTGACCTAAAAATGTGCTTTTATCATAGCATTCTAATGTCGATTTCTATGAAGTTAAGAATGCTGAATTTTGTTCAGTATATTCGACTCTTTTAGATTAAGCTTTGAACATATTATATATAAGTGTAAATTTTAAAACTTTGAGCGTGTAAAAATCATTGTCAATGAATCATTGAAGTTTTGTTTCATGTATTACTAATATTTATCTTTGGATGTACTATAAATATGTCAGATCTGCATACTACATACAGTGCATTTAATGTGTTTATGCATATTATGTGCTTACTACTATTTTGTGTAATTGATAATTTAAAATGTTTTTTAAGGTAATTCTAAAATTCTAATTATTTCATGTTATGATTAGTTATATTGCTTATATTAACTTTTGGTACTATTCCTGTATTCTAACAAATTGCAGATTCTGCTGGCACCACGAGCATGACTGTGTTTCGCACCAGCACGACTCTCCTGGTTCCTGGAACCAGTTTCCATGAGGTAACACGCCATCGTATCACCCTACCGGTTGACGAGCCACTCCAGCGCGAATTGGTAGCCGTGTGCGCCACTTCTGGAGGCCAAGGAGGCATTCCATTGGAGCTTTGGGTACGCCAGTACACGCCCAATGTGCGAGACAGGGTCGTGTGTCGAGGTCTCTTGCCGCTCACTCGCCTCTGCAGTCTTGTATCACTCCACCGGGCTGGACTGGGTGGAGGAGCTGGGAGTCAACAGGTAGTTCAGGTGCAGTTGGCACGAGTGGGAGAGAGCAAAGGAGCAACGCAAAATAATGGGAGACTCGATGTCACAATCAATTACCGGTATGTGCTCTTTTGGTCATTTTGGTTACTGCTTAAGATCAGCACGACAAATTTTATAGTTAAATTTATGTTGAAACAAAAAAATGTTCTATTTTTATTCCATATATATTTTAAATAATAATTATATTGTATTATTATAATCAGAACTATATAAGTACCTACATCATAATACTTATATTATGATATCATTGGTGACATTTTAGTTTGAAGTAATTATTATAATAAAATTGAAATATATTAAGTTTGACTAAATATGCATAAATATACGCCGCTTTTTGCAGGTGTACTGTAGTCTTTAAGATACTGTACATCGCTTAATAGTCTGTGAAAATCGCGAAGATTTTCCGATAAAAACTCGTCAGCCGTATATTTCTATATATTGCTTTGAATATATACATATTATTGACCAATTATAATCTTTCAGAACTATACATTCATATTATTTTCCTATTTTAAAATCCATTCTATTAATTTGTATTATGCATTCTATGCCTCTGGTAATCATTTTTAGTATGATATTGATAATGTCGAGATAATATACATTTTTATAGTTTTTTTTATTCGATACACCTTCGAGTAACACCTTTGTATATGTACGTGTATTTACGTCATTTATACAACAAAATGACGCAAGCAACGTATACAGTTTATCAGCATTTGTATTTGTATTGCCAGTTAATTAGTTAAGAAGCGTTTTAGCTTTCGGTGTATATTACGAAGTGTCTACTGAATATCAAGTATTTTTAACATTTCAGTAAAAGTGTGTCTACACTGAACGCGTGTAGCGCGGCGCGTTAAAAAATGTTGAATAGTTTTAAATCATATGGATTTTTATGCACACCTCTTTCGATGGCAATTTCCCTCTAAGGATTTGAAGATTTGAAGGAAATTGCCTCTGATTAGTTTACGCGTCGCACACATTCGATGTAGATAGGCCTCTAGTTTATAGCAGTCTATTTTAGGTACCAGTAAAATGAACTTTTTAAATGCATATAATATTCAATTAACAGTGTGTTATTTGTGTTATAATTTTGTACATAAATAGTTACCACACCAACAATATTTTCAAGATATTAGTTGCATTTGCATATTAGTAAAAGTGAATTTAATTTTAACGTGGCGGAAGATTTATTTCTTAAAAACTGCGCCTTCCGCTTTCTCAGCTAAAAATCTTAGCATCTACACTTTTAATCTTTTAGGATTTGAATCAATAAGAATGGAGAGTGCTAGCCAAGTGAGTTGAAATTCTGTCTTCAAACCAGACGGTAACAAGTTCGATCCTCGGTAGATACTCCAGAGTTTAAAAAACTGATTTGACCTGCCGCATTGAGCTAATTATTGATTGTTTAATTTAGGCTTATGACGGCTAATTAATTAAGATTCCTATGATATACATAATATCTCCCTATGATGTATATCTTCCGGAAAGCGGGAATTCAATTTACTCTCTATTACAATAATAAATCTCTTAAGTATTACACTTTATACATACATATTATAATAATGCTCAATAAATGATGTTATTAAAAATTATAATAAAGCTTAAATTACCTTAGCAAGTTAGATAAAGACTTCGTAAATAATGTAAAATAATTATTTCATTTATTGATTTTGGGTATCTAACTAAATTATTATTTCTCTCTGCCACAAAACATTTTTTCTTTTATGCAGTACTCGCCGTGTCCACCAATCCGCGCGCTCTACAGGTGTCAACGGTTTGACGTCACTCCCACTTTCCTCTAATAGGGGTAACGTTAGCGCATCACATGTCACTCTCATTGTGGAACTGGCTTCTGCTAGCGGGCTTCAAGCTGGCGCTCGACTTTGGGCCAAACATTCGGTGGGTTAGCGTTTGAGAATATTATAATAAATGTCATAAAGATATTTTTTGCTTTTATTTATTAATTTGCATTTTAGTATCTAATTGTAGTTGATGCTGTTGTAACACTTAGAGTATAAATAAAGTAGTAATATTTTGAAACAGTTTTTTACTGATAGTAATTAAAAATTGTAATCCTCTGTATTGTAAAAAATTAATTTACCAATGCAAATGATAAAAAGCAATGTAACTACCGGATTTGGAGGTATAATATATCGAATGGTATACTTCTTATTATACTTCTATACTATTGCACCTCTATACTTCTTATACTTCTACGCTATTTCTATTTCTCCTGCCTTTTACCAACAATCACGTACGGCTACACGGCATGGTGTTCAGCGGCCGAGA
>JAYRBW010139990.1:0-15188 GCA_036023295.1 Invenusta paracnida | reverse complement strand
CTAGGTATAAAGTAATATTTAAAGTCTACGTATTTTAGTATTCTTTTATCTTATTGTATACATATAGTATTAGCTGTGATATATTACTTAACTGGGTAGCAGTAGTGTATTTAACAATTAGTTTTAATTATTCACGTGTTTATATAAAGTATTGCACATTCCATTAGTTAAGATAAAATGGAGTATTAACTCACATATCGCTGGGTGAGCCGTTAGTCCATTGCCTTATTTCTTTGAGACTAAAGCATGGATTCATTCTCTCCGTCTCACTGGCAAAAATGTCGGTGGGGTTCAACGGGGGATGGTGGTGGACTTAATTTCGACACTCACCTTTTGTTAGAATTAAAACAGTTCAATGTTTTTTAAATAATTTGTCTGCTATAGACTAGTTTTTATATGCTAAGCATGTACCTTATTATTGTATTTATTACAAAACTGTAATAATTTTGTGTCAAAGCTTTCAAGTAGATAAATATTATAAATATAGAAGGCAACTCCTGTCTGTATAAAGACATCGACATTGTAAATCGAATACTTTTATTTGGAGTACTCCATGAAAAATGGTTAACAATAAAAGTATTGTTTTAGTCTATTAAGCTTACCCATTATCAATTAATCATACTAATAATTTTCACAGAATTCTACATCACTTAGTTTTTAATACTTGTAATTATCATTCTGCTCAAAATGATTAAATAATCTACATTATGATACGACTATGCATTCGCAATATACTCATTGCTCAGTAAATTATTGTGGATTTGGTTAATGTATCTAGATGGAAACTGAATCTATTTTCAGTTAATCAGCTGATAATTGAGGTAGGTACTAGTTCTTAATGTAAAGAAATTTAACTTTGACAAAGTAATTTTAAACTTTTTCTGGTTTAAATTGAAACAAAACACCGTCAGAATCGTAATATCTTTATTTATTCATACCTTTTTCATATTGTCATTATAAAGGAAAATCTTTTTTTTATATCTTAGTTTAAAATGTTATACTGTTTGCTATATTACTTACTCCTATTTAATGTAGTATATGTCATGATTGATCTTATTTGCTTAATATATTTGGAATGTTGCATTTTCAATGGATAAGTATAAAAGCCAGGTTTTTTTACTAGTGAATTGGGTGAGCCATTGGTATTGCAACAGCACCTCTATGAGTCAAAAGCATAGAAAGGACTTGTTACTACCTTTAATGCGATAAAAGCTATACATTATCAAAGGTATAATGCTCTTTCGTATACTGGCATATTGGGGCAATATTTGACCTGACACTCACCTTTTAATAAAGGAGAACTAAGTGTTATGACATCTTTAGAAGTTTCTACATTTTCCCTATAAGTGCTTATTTGTGGAATTACAACAATTAGCTTATTCATTCCATTAACTTATTTAATGTATATTCCATTAAAAAATATGCATTGCTAAACCCTTAAATTGTCTATTTCGATCAAAATTAGTCAACCTATATAAATGTTGAATACGTCGATGAATAAACCATAATAATATTTCATTACTGGATCGTTATAACTGGGCCGGGATTTGTTTGATTTGTGCATCGAAACAACTATATAATATGTACGTTAAAACACCATAGGCATTGTATTTTTGATTGACGGTTTTTGTTATTTTTAGCTAATACTATACGCTAAATTTGATAATGAAATTTACAATTTCAAAATAATATTATGGATTACGATTCCCTAATATATAGAAAGGTTATATTCCAGATTGATTTTTTTATTACAACTTACCCTCTAGTAGCCATTGTACTAATAACAACTTACAAAATATTTCCAATTTGACACGTTTACGAAATATTATGTTATTTTTTAAAGAAAATTTTCTATCAAAAATTTAAACATGTGTTTGCATAACAATTTATATAAAGATAACTCTGAAAAGTCATCTGTTTATAAACCTTAATAACGATGGTCCCTGCACTATATTTCGTGTGTACACTTTCTCCCTTAGACTGGCAGAGTCTGCGGCAGACCTCAATCTCAAGTTGATGCGTTGGCGTCTGCTTCCTGACCTTGACCTAGATGTTGTCGCCAACACCCGCTGTCTTCTCCTGGGATCCGGAACCTTGGGCTGCAACGTAGCTAGGCAACTTCTGGTTAGCTGGCAAAAATTTGGACATTTTTTATCTCAGAATATAACCATTCAATTTTAAAACGTTTGTGGATAGATCGGTCTAGTATAATTACTGCCTAAAAACCATATTGTTATTTGTAATTTTATAAAATTTGTGAACTTTTTAAATGAGTTATAACCACATTTCTATAGACAGACATAGCTAAACTTAAACATGTATATAATTCATTAATTCGCACTCAACCATCTACATTTCATGCATCTTTCATGTCGATCTTTTGAAGACAATATCAGCTATACCAAACTGAATATCTAAATAATAAACTAATTTTAAATATTAAAATCGAATTCGAGAGACACTTGACAGCCAATATACCAATTACCTTTCGTTAAATTGCCATTGACTTATATGAGAAGGTGAGAAGAAAACGTGCACAATAAAGATTGCTGTCTCAAATAGCATATATGAAGGATAATAAATTGAACATTTTCAATAATTCAATAACATGTTGAACCTTTTACATGTTTATATTTCGAAGCTGCTTTATATTCATTTTTATCGATTTTTGGATATCGGATATAAATAAGTTTATCTTGATTGGAATACAGACATTTAATTGATTTCGGTATCGATCAGAATATGAAAAATAGCCATCGTTTAGGCACCTTGTTACAGATTTCGCAAATAAGATGAAGGTAAATTCCAGTCAAACAAGTGTAATTATTTTGAAATATTATTTGGTTAATATTTTGGTAATAACTTTAGGAGTTATGCTTTAATTTACAAGTAGTTGATAGCTTATTTTATATCGTTTAAATCTAAAGTATCAACGTGTCTCTCATACTTCTATTTTAGCACATCTTCAGAACAGGCTTCGTGCGAAAGCGATAAATCGTGCACTTTTATTAGGCTCGGACAAATTCGTTGGGTGAGAAAGTAACCCATTTTAGGCATACTACACTCACATCACTAGGTAGTTTTCCAATTTACTCTAACCCTAACGATTCCGATGTCTTCTTATTCCATAAAACGTATAAACTATTATGTGTAATTTCGTTGTCATAACTTTCATATCATTATAACATTTTATCATAAATTAAGCGTTACTTTTGTTACAGAATATTAAAACTATGATTAAAACTACTGAGTCATCTATATTTTAACCCATATATTTTATTTTTACTCTTTAATATATTATTAACTGTTTTATGTTAGGTACTTAAAGAAGTACAGTAATATATTTTAATTATTCACATAAACTTATTTATATGAAGTGTTGCGTGTTGCACACTCAAACAATTTAATATATATAAACTGTTGTATTTGTTGGACTAAAGCTGGTTGAGCTATTACTCCATTGCCTTCTATCTATGATACAAAAGCGTTAATTGCATTCCCTCCATCTCGCTAGAGGGGTGGTGGTAATCTTAATTCGACACTCGCATTTTATCAGAAGTAATCAGTTGTTTTATTACTTTCAATTACTTACCTACTTAATAATTAATGATAATAATTTCTGTTCCAATATTTCCATCAGATGTATCTATTTATTGTGCCAAATTTTCTACATAAAACGCATATAACCCGATTTACAATTTCATTATCTTTCATATAAATATAACATTTTAATATACATCGAGCATTACTTTTGATGCACATTTGTGTACTAAAACGAAATAGGTCAATCATATTTTAGCAAAGAAATTTGAAACAAAGTCAGGCACAAAGTTGTGTTTAAAGTCTAAATATGTTAGTAATTTTTTGTTATTATACACATAATATAAAGTATTATCTATGGTATATTACTTAATTAGGTAGCAGTAGTATTTTGTTAAATTGATTTTAAATATTCCCATGTTAATATAAAACATTGCACATTCATTAAATTTAGATAAAATGGAGTATTAACTCTTACATCGCTGTGAGCCATTAGTCCATTGCCTTCTTTCTATGAGACATAAGCATAGACTAAATTCTCTCCGTCTGACTGGCAGACGCGTCGGTTGGGTTCAGCGGAGGGGTGGCGTGGGACTTAATTCTACACTCACTTTTTGTTAAAAGTAATTATTTTTTCTGAATGAGTACGTGTAAATATTCATTCATTAATTGATGACATTTGATTGCTCAAACAGTATTATATTGCGATATGGTTCTACTTTACGATAATAATATTATAATTTAAAAGTATGTTGTTTTTTACAGTTTATTTTCCTTACTAAAAAAATATAACTATAATTTGATATATATTTTACTAAGTTTTATGACATAGCAAACTGAGTTGACATACCACCATAACGTAATTGTATAAATAATATTTTTTCTTAGTTAATGTACATTACTATTAGCAACTAAAGATTTTTAGTTATCCTAGAATTCAGCTTTCCCTCTTTTATCTCCTGCTATATGTAGGCTTGGGGAGTGCGAAATATCACCATGGTTGACAATGGTCGCGTCTCCTATTCAAACCCAGTGCGCCAGAGTCTCTTCCGTTTCTCAGACAGTTCCGATGGTGGCAAGCAAAAGGCCGAGGCGGCTGCACAAGGTCTCAAAGATATATTCCCTTCTGTTGTAAGTGTTTCGTTTTCACTCGTTTACTGTTTTACTAGATTACTTATTGCATGAAAGATATTCATTGAAACTTAATGCTCTAATTTAAGTGGATGGCTTCAAAATTTGAAGTCCTGGAAGTAGAAATTATACAGGATTAACATAATGTTGACTGCTCTTTTTACTCAACAATAGGAAAGCGTTTTCCAGAAGTAGCTGGAGCGCAGTAGACAATGTCGTCGACTACATATATGATAGAATTTACTAAATCGTAAAGCTTTTTTAAAATCTTGTTAAATTATTATTCGTGCTTATTGCATGTTGGATAAATATAGTATTATTTTTCTTAACGCAACTCTTATCTGACTTTTATTTTTTAAATTTTGAAACTGTCTAAAGGAAATTATACTATAAAACTAAGAGTAGTAATACAAGTAGATGCTTTTTGGGAGGTATATTTTGTGAACTTTTTGCTACTTACTTACAGTATAATCTATCAGAATAAGCGATTTTTTACAATTTTGCTATCAATACTTTATTGATTAAAATTATTATTTAAAATTACTTATCATTTTTTTATTTAAGCACTATACTTAAAATATTTTGGTATAACTACTATTTTTAGGAAAAGTTTTGCTGATTCTACTTTTATTATAATTGATAGTTAATTGCACAATGTTTTAATTATTCTACTGTCTTGTTTGATAACGATACTTTTTCTTAGGTTTTTTTGGTAGTAGTTAGAAATATAAATAGTTTTTTTTATTGCACATCAGAACGCGGAAGCACACAATCTGTCCATTCCAATGCCCGGTCACTCAGTTACATCTGGAAAAGATATGGAGAAAGTATGCTGCGACTGTAAGCTCTTGGAACAACTAATCGTCAACTGTGATGTTGTCTATCTTCTGCTGGATACCAGAGAGGCGCGGTGGTTGCCAACTCTGTTAGCTGCAGTTCATCATAAGGTGGAGTAACTTTGAGTATAGCTTTACTCTTATGAACCAATCATACCTTGATGCTGGTATCTATTATATTTATTAATAGGTACTAATTACCGTCAAACATATTATTTTTATATTGCTTAAAATTTATATTATACAAATGCGTTTTAATTTTTTATATTTTACTTATGTGACTTACACGTTAGTTTTAAGCCTTCGTATCATATTAGTAATGAGTTTTATTTTTAGCATTACACTACGAGCCAAAAATAAGAAAACTAGTTGATTTATAGTTTATAATATCAATTAAATTGTAATAGCTCTGAAAAGAGTGGGATTCAAATAAGTAACGCAAAGATGAGTCCATTGTTAAGTCCATGGGCTTCAATCACCGCCCAAACAGAGATAATGCCAACACTTTTCATGCACCTGTGGATATAGTAAGAGGGGAAACCGCTTCGTGCCAGCGCTGACGTAGTTGGGAACCACTGAAGATCTGGTTACTAAGTACCACTCTACGAGTATTAATAATAAACAGAAGTCGGTCGCTTCTAAGAGTTGTCTTTCTTGACCTTCCAGTGCTCTTGTGCGAAAGGTTCTTGACATTTCTGAACTCGTTTATCCATCTAGATGGATGCTTGGGGGATATGTAGCTCATCAAAAATAGCTCTAACTGTCAAAGTTGGCCATCACTGGCTAGCATTAATGAGAAAATCTGAATCCTTTCTCAACAATTCTTCACACATTGTAATTAAATACAGTAATGAATTTATCAAGTACATATACAAAAGTTTTAGGCTTTGAACATTCTTATTACATTCGAAAATACGTGCCAAATATTTCGTAGCTCCTATTGACTGGTTATGAGTAACACTCCCTTCGCTCGGTTGTATTTTAATTCGACTCTTGCAGTTAATCGTCTAAGATGCAGGACTTTGAATTTTAACATTATTTTTTTGGCACGTAGTTTATTTCATTTCATTAATTATTAGAAAACTTTGCTTCTTAAATCAATTTTATTTTCCTCTTTTATTTTATTTTTGGTTCATTTAATTGAGTAACTTATTTACAGTCAATACTTGATATTATCTGATTTATTATTTTAATATAAAAAAATAAACGCATTTACTGAATTAATACTTTAAATTAGTAATTTATTAATAATACACTGTGTACACAGCAAGTAATTCAAATGTAACGTATTAACAGTTGTGGCATTGATAATTATATTTCAATAATTAACAAAATACAAAGGTTACATTGAATTGTAGTCAATTCTAACCTTCATATCTTTCAATAAACAAAACAAAACATGATTCCTGCTTTATATTTCCTGCCCCGTAAGTAGAGATCGTTTTTCGCTCCTTCGTTTAGGCCCGTTTGTGTCTAATTTTGTTTTTATACTTTTCAATGTACATTATATTCAAAGTTTTCTTTCAAATTGGTTTTTGTGAATTTTCGCACTTTTCCTTATTTCTGCTTTGATATCTCGTTACTAAAGTGGAATTTTTTATTTCAATTACTTTAAGGGTATAAATCCTTCTAATCAATTATTAATATTATTCTTTCCTTCTAAAACAATAATACGTATTTTCTATATATAATTATGGGCTATCACAAGTTATAAATACCCACTGAAATACATTCTTTCTATCTCTCAGATTGTGATCAACGCAGCCCTTGGCTTTGACACATATCTAGTCATGCGCCACGGGCTCACAGTCAATGGCGTGTCGCCAGGCACAGCAGCTACAGACTACCAATCAAATTCTTCTTCGCAACGCCTCACCTCTCGTATCCCGGGTGATCAGCTGGGTTGCTACTTCTGCAATGATGTTGTCGGACCGTCAAATGTGAGAAAATTCATCTTTTCTTCTCCCTTTTTTTATAGTTATTAATTATCTACTTTTGATATCCTTGCAATCAAATTACATGATTACAATTGATGAGTAGTACTACTAATTATTGTTCTACGGGTGCTTATAATTATTTATTGTTCGAAGTGCTTATTTATCCGATAATCGTAAAAGTAGGTAAAATGTGAATATATATATTTAATTTAACCTGTATAAAAGAATAGATGAAAATAATAAATAAATAATATTAGGAACAATATTTAGTACTTTGTTCTTATTTAAAAAAGCAATATTAACTTTTAAAATATAATATTAAAAAAATACTAATTAAAATATATAAAAATGTCAATATCATTATTAAACGATTTATTCTATTTCTACCATTTATAATGTTTAAAATCACTTATTTGATGACGAATAAAGTATTTAATACTAATACTAATAATATTTATTCGTTATTTTCATCGAAATTTCTCTTTATGCAGGTTAATTTGAATATATTCACATTTTACATACTTTTACGATTGTCGGATGAATAAGAGCTCTGTTTACTGTTTCTATTTTATTTCTTTGGTAACCTTCTACTTAACTGATCCATCTGAGTTGTCTGTCTACCTCACTTCTCCAGTCCATGAGAGACAGAACTCTGGATCAACAGTGCACAGTGACCCGACCTGGCGTCTCCATGATTGCGGCTGCACTTGCAGTGGAGCTCATGGTCAGCTTGGTGCAACATCCTAAACGGTAAGAATGGGATTTGATGTTAGTTTCATATATTAGTCATGATATTCCCTGAGATAAAAGAATAATATTAAATTTATAACATACATATTTAAAAATTACAGTGTCATGAGTCTCAGGGACAACGCAACAGGTATTTGTAAAACTGGATTAATAACATTCTTGTAAATATAATTATTCTCTTAATAAAAGATTTATATTACTCAAACACAATTTGTTAATTTTTTCATTCGATCCATTTTTCTTAAAAAGGAATAAGCTACTGAATCTTTGTATTTAATTTTTCTAAGAGGTGAAGATATCTGTATGGGAGTTAGTTTTTTAATTTTTCGTTTTTTGTAATAGTCATGCTTTCATTCTCATCATCATGGTTTCATCAACCTTCCATTAGGGTAAGACAGGACACGGTACCATTTATACAATTAAAGAAATAGTTCTCAGGTAGACTACATACCGAGGAAATGTTGTTTTAGTAAAATAAGAAACTGGGGCCACTAATAAGACTAATAAATATAGTCCCTATTATACTGTTTGTGATTTTTTCATCTTATTTTTTGTTATCGGATAGCCACCACATTATGCACTTATGCGTTCACCCATAAAAAATTACCGTTCACAGTGTTTTTAAAATATTGCTACATCAATTTGTTTTCAATCGAACTTTTCTGTGTCAATACACTATAATTGACAGAGTACCTACGTCTCACAAAACATTATCTTAATGTTAAAACAGAAAATGATACTATTTCAAATTTTTTATCGTCAGATACAGATTTTAATAATTATGCATAAAAACATTAGTACCCAGGCATGTATTTTGTTAAACATCTAAAATTAGAGTTTTGCCAAAATCTTTTGAACACTAGTTATGAAGCTCGAATATACTACCCTAAATATTTATAAATTCTAGAGATAAAATTGTAAAATATCCCTTTCGTTTTGGCATTGGTGTGGCATTATTATGTTAGTTATATTATTGACCCCAATTACTAAACTATTTTTAACTCGTTGTATTAACGTATTATATAAATTAGTGATGTTGATCAAGCTTGTTTGTATGACAAGTTATTATACACTGAATTATCAATTAGAATAAAATTAGAATACCAAGGGGAATTACTCTGGTCATGCTCTATCACTCTCTGAGTAGTATATTAAGGATGTATTTCTAGTTTATTATTTTGTGCAATAAGCTATCTTGTGTGGTCGATATTCTTTATACTGTAATCCCTTCCATTTCCACAAATAGTGGAGCCGCAGAAGCTGACCCCTGTTCGGATGAAATCAATCCCGACTCATCACTCGGACTCATTCCTCACCAGGTATATACTTTTAACTGCATACATTTATTTCATTAACTGAAACTAGTGAATATTTTTATATTAATTATTAACATAACCATATTTATTATAAAAACTTTATTCAGGTTGTACATTTCGTAAGTTAAATCTTTGATAATCAGTTGAATAACATTACTATTTTCGAAAGTGATGATTTTGATTTATATATATATACCTACTTGTACTAAAAATAAGTCTTTTTATTATTATATTCTGTGAAATATAATATACTCAATTATCAATAAAAGTACTTCTCAAAAGTAATAAGTACTCATCAGTTTAACTATTTCTCCTAGAATCGATTGTTCTGTCTTTATCGATTTAATGATTTATCAATGTTAATACTTACCTACTTAAATAAATAATCTGTAATCTTATAATATGTCATTTTTATTATTTTTGTTAAAACATGTGATGATTTTATATTCAATTTAAATTATAATTTACAAGCTTTTCTAGGTTTGGAATGAACGTTCTGTCCGCAAAAAAATTGTAAATTGTCATCGTATATATATAGAAACAGCTAAATATCGTTTTTTTTTAATTCATATCGTAATTGAAATGTATCTCTAAACATAATAATTCTAAATATGAAGCTCGGTTTAAATTCAAATAATAAATGAGCAGCAGATGAGATATTAGATAAAGCGAATTATAACGTAGTTTTTACAATTGACGATAATATGCGGACATTTATTTACTTTTAGTAAAGATGAGAAGGGTGGTGTAGAAATAAGTAACAAAATAAACAATGTACTGGGTGAAGGAACTGTTTGCTCTCTGACATGAGCGGAAGGCATGATTTAGATGCTAGGTTTTCTGTTAAAGATACAGGTCGTCAATGTCATCCCTATGTGGTTTTTATTAATGTTGAAATTCAAGATTCTTTGAATGGTGACAGATGCTCAACTAGTCGTGAAATAATGTGTCAGAGCAGAATGATTTGTAAATAATCTATAAATGAACTGGTCAACATGGGTACTTTGTTTTGTATATCCAATGTTGTTTTGTAAATATATTAAGAAATTTACAGACAAAACTTTGTTTCTAAACATTATTTATCCTAAATAGTTGTTATAATACTGTTATATTTGTTAAAAGTGGGAAAATAACTTTTCTATAGTTTGGCGTGCTTTCTAATGACTACATTAATTTAAATGATATTTTATTTTCTATTGTTAAAATTAAGCTTTCTGACATTTTTATTTGATTGAATTATGTCTTACAACTTCTCAACTGAAATTTAATTATTGGTATATTTCTTATAACTGTATGTACCTTTTTTAATTATTTTTCCTTCAGATTCGTGGTTTCTTATCTCGGTTTACCGAAGTTATTCCTTCAACACGTGCTTTCAACCAATGTACTGGCTGCTCTCAAATTGTATGTACATTTGTAATATTTGTGTTAAAAAACTATCATGCAACTTCAATGTTTATCATATATTCTACATCTCTGATTTGTGTTCTTAGGTGATAGACACTTACAAGCAGGATGGTATTGATTTTCTTCTTAAAGCTTTCAACGACCCAGATTACCTTGAGAATATCACTGGTCTGAAGAAACTGCAGGACGATGTTTGTATAGATGACGTAAGCAAGTAATAATTATATTTATCTTACTAAAGTCTATCCCATCAAATATATAGAATATGTATATCAGTAAAATACAAAACAAAACATACGAGGTTGTATACTAAAAAAGATGAATTTATAATTTTTAAACATTAATCAGTGGTACCGTAGAGAAATATTTGTGGATTATCGTAGTAAGACATGTAAAATACATGTTAGATATTAAGAAAGACTAATACAATCTGAAGTCTTGTAAATAAGCCAGAACAAATTGAATGTTATTCTTAATACTTGTATCTAAAATATTACATATATTATTTATTCTTGTGTACTTTTATTATAATAGTTTCAAATAAATAAAATATTACTCGATAAATCAATCATTCACAAAAAATCTATTGACTTATGTTGTTTATTAATAATTTATGCATAATTATGTAATATTCCACCATTGTGAATTTCTTTTAGATTATCGCTTTCAGCGACGATGATTTATCACAATAGGCGCGAGGAAACACATCATA
Source organism: Invenusta paracnida (assembly GCA_036023295.1). Lineage (NCBI taxonomy): Eukaryota > Metazoa > Platyhelminthes > Proseriata > Coelogynoporidae > Invenusta > Invenusta paracnida. The sequence goes on along the minus strand of JAYRBW010139990.1, from coordinate 3,559 downwards.
TATTGTCATCCATTTTACTTATTGTGTTACAATTCTGTTTAGATAATTTTATATATATACTTATATATGCATAATACAACATATTATAAATTTGTTTTCGTTTGATTTTGAAATATTCTAATAACTTATAATTTCTTGGCATACTTAATTAAAATTATAAATATGATTATGTGAAATAAAATATTTTGTTTCAGTTGCTTTTACCTTTTCATTTAGGCTATTTAATGTCTCGCTAGAAAAGCTAAATCAATTATTTGTAATATAATTATTTTATTTTATAGTATAATGAAAAAGAAAATCGTAGCCTCTTTCGAGATCAAGCCGATTACCCAAAATGATGCGTGTAAAAAATCAATAATATCCAATCTTGTATCTATGATAGAAAAAACCATAGATATAAATATACTTTAAATAAACTAGATTGCCAGGCAAACTACCGGTTCGTGGCGTTTTTAATCTAGATGCCTTGTTAGAGTTCTGTCTCTGATATTACCTTCTTTATATTAAAACAAGCAACATGACGAAAACTTGTGTTAAACTGAGAAGAAATTGTAGTAAGTGGAGCGATTGTACTAAAGGAATGCATTTTTATGCGTAAGTACATATTAGGAATATCTACATATATCTATGGAAAAAACCCACTTGTAAAGTATAATAAAACACCCAAGCTTTCGAGCTTAAAAAGTTCATAATCATAGGTGACATTTATTTTACTTTACGAGTAGTTTTTTTCATTCATTCAAAAGTGATGAGTAGGTACTATTTTCCGCATCAAACTTGTATCTGGTTTTATTGGATAAAATAGTAACAGAGCTACATTAATTAGATTAATATTCAAACAAACAAAACAAGTATATTATGCTTTTTCTATGTTATATAAATATATACTCATGATTAGATATAATCATTAAATTAAACACGATGATGTTATAACCAGTTTGTTAGTATGAATAATGTTTGTATAATGTGGAGAAAAATTTATATTTTGTTTCGTTATATGCAATGCTTAAGTATATTCTTGGTGAAAACTTGTGAAAATAACACCAATCATAGAAGTGTAAACGCAATAAGTTTTAAAGACAACGAAATTCGATAATATCCTTTACTAAAAGATAATTTTGAAAGTCGCATGAAAGAATTGATAATTTTAATGTTGAAATTATTCAGGAGTTTTATCAAATAGATACCATGGTAAACGTCTACAAAATATGTCTGCCTATTTCTAAGCATGACTATGATCAATATGACAATACAAGATCGCATGTTGTTTGCGATACAAAATCTGCGAATTACATTCAGCAAACACAGACAACAACAAGAATTTTACCAAATCCTTTGAATTTAACTATTCTTACATAGGTACTCTTTACAGCAGGCAAATACCCGTGAATTCGTGAATAGAATTATGATATTACTAATAACATCTCTTGAGTGTATCAATATAAACCTGAAAATGTATAATATCGTAATAATGTGAATTATAATGACTGTAAAATCTCATTTTACTTTTTCTCTACTTACAATGAGGTATGCCTTTAAATTTAATTGTGCTAATTCTCAGTAATATTTTATCAATATATTATTATGACACACAAATATGTTTTTGTAAGAAATCTACATAGTATTCTTTAATTCTAACCACATTAATGATAAAATCAATATATTGGCACAAAAAAAATATTGTAGAAAGCGTTTGCCCAAATAATAATCAGTGAGAAAGCTGAATATTTGACTAAAAGGGATTTCACCAGCCTGAATAAGTTAAATCAGTTAATCTAATAAGTAAGCTATAATCTTAAGATCCTAACATTCCACCTATAAACAGATATAATTTCGTACAACGATAACCAACTTCTGTATTTTCACAATATTATTGTATTCATTGCATTCATACCTTATTGCTTACAGAGCTAGAGTGCTTGCTGATTACCCTTTTTATCATTAATTATTGTTTAATTACTGAATAAAATGATGAATAGCTAAATATTTTTAAGAAGGTTAATACACCAATAAATATGTATTTATTTCAACTCTGTCTAAGCGTACTTTTTTAAACATCCCCAACAACTTAAATAATGTAATTGTTTGTTATTCTGTTAATGGAAAATAGTCGCTTTATAGCCGTTAACTGTATTGCATTTTTTCATTACACCATTAATATTTATAATTATTTAATAATATATAATTCATTACACCAGACTATAATATTCTACTATGTATATCATCGCTCAGTAAACTTCTTTAAATCCATATTTTAATAGAGCGTTTTAACCAAATATCATTACAGATACATTATAACATTACAAATAAATACAGCTATTTATACATAGCTGTAAATAACACAACTGAGTTGTTTTTATAACTATTTTGTTAAATCGCAAAGTATGTAGCAATCATTTTGAACCGTTCACAAAGTGTTTATCCGACTTTTAATTAGCACAATTCTCGTTGATTATTTATTGAAATATTATTTACTTTGTTTGATGATGGTCTCTACTTCTAGTTGAGACCAAAACTTCTTATAAAGTGATGAATTTGTTCGGCTAGGACTGAATGAGATGTTAGTCCATTGCCTTCTTTCCATAGATTAAACGTTACTTTTGTTACACAATAGTAAAACTATTGAGTCATCCATATGTTAACCCATTTATTTATTTTTGCTATTAAATATAATAATAACTGTTTTATGTGCTTAAGCAAGTTTCAGTGATATATTTCAAAATACATTCTAATTGTTCACATAAGCTTTTATGAAGTATTGCACACTAAAACAATTACATATAAACTGATGTATTTGTTGTGCTAAAGCTGGTTGAGCCAGTGGTTTATTGTCTTCTATTTATGATATTAAAGCGTAGATTGCATTCTCTCTATCTCGCAGAAGTAATCAGTCTTTTTTTTAACATTAGATTACTTGCTTACTTAATAATTTCATTTCTCGTTTTTCCATCTGATCTTTCTATTTAAAATACAACATTTTTACCATAAAAAGCATGACATATTACATACAGGGTTCAATACGGTCAAGGAAAAGTCATAAAATTTAAAGGAAGTCAGGGAAAATTTGAAAATGAAGCAACAAAAAATGTTATTGTGTTTTTAATTTTGGCCTGCTTTGAAAATGTTTGTAAATTACATACGCCATAATATGGTGTCAATAAGTATCAAGTTACAAAACATGTACCTATACAAGGGTAGGTAACAATCAATTTTCTATAATTATAGTTATATTTAAATTTGTCACAGAAAAGTCTGGTAAAATACAAGAAAGGGTCAGGGAAAATAAAGCTTATATGTAAAACTAATAAAGCTTATATATGAACCCTGTACATATATGACATGTACAATTTCATTAATTTTCATATACAAGGTAAATATAACATTTTAACATACATCGAGCATTACTTTTGTTACACATTATGTGCTAAAACGAAATAGGTCAATCATATTTTAGCAAAGATATTACAAACAAAGTCACTAGTCTAGGTATAAAGTAATATTTAAAGTCTACGTATTTTAGTATTCTTTTATCTTATTGTATACATATAGTATTAGCTGT
>JAYRBW010139979.1:0-15189 GCA_036023295.1 Invenusta paracnida | reverse complement strand
CAACCGAAGATTTACATATATTTTGTCTCTCTTTCTATTATCGTGTCTAGTCTAGGTAGTATATTTAAACGTCTTTGATTACATGTGATTACAATATACTTATTGACCGTATTAAATTAGGAAGTGTCTATATATAGCATAGAAATCGTAATAGGTAAAATTGCAACAGGCATGCAGTGATTCATAGCTTTATACTGCAGAGAGAAAGAAATTCCAGGAATGATTTCCATCTATTTATAGAACTAACTTAAGTTCAATGCAAAAAATGTGAAATACTTGTTTTCTGGCAAATTAATAATATGTTATGAGGATATATATGCATCATTTAAAACGTTAAAATCTGTGCTATCTGATATATTATAACAAATTCAAAGACATTAAAAATATGTGCGACACAATAAGCCATAAAACGCATAATTTTAACATTTTATAACGTTACATAGTTGTTTGCACTAAATAACATCAGCATACAATATTATATTTACGTGGTCTTGAAATTTAAATAACATTTAGGTATTACATGATCCAAAATCACTGCCTACATACGTTAAACTTTTATTAATGTACATACATTTCAAATATTAAGTTGAACTATAACATGCTGAAGAGTACTATAAAATACAATTAGACTCATATAAATACCTACATAATATGATCTGTATTATCTAAGGTTTATAATTTTTATTCGTTCTCATTGCTTAAATTGTTATTCATATTCTTAATTATCTTTTACCGTTAAAAAAAATATAAGTTTATATTAATGTAGAATTTTGAAGTTATTTTTATTCTTTAGGTTAAAAAAATCAAAAATACTTTGGGTTTTTGTTAAACCTTGCAGTATATAATAAATTACTACTTACAAACTAAAATAAATGCCCTAATTAAACAATTTAGAATTATAATAGATTTGACACACCATTGGTGTATTAATATTGTGTAAAATACTGCGGACATTGTTAATAAGACGAATTATCAAAAAATATATAATAGTACAGCATTTAGTGTGCATAAATACACAAATTAAATAAATTGATCACTTTTTGAATATAATAACACCAACCCTAATAAATCAGAAATTTAAGAAATCAAAAATATTTTTCGTACATTTCTTAATAAAATAACAACTTTTTGAAATAATACAATAAATTCAGTAATATTAATGAATCTATACAAATTAAGGTTTTGCAACCGAATGAATAGACATGAACCTATGTATATATTACATGTATATGAACTTGAGAGTATATGAATACTTCGTAACATTAAATTACAATTTGAAATCACTGGGATTGAAGATTTCAAAGAAATGTTGGTTCATCATTAAATATATAAAAAGACTGTCCATGTTATTTCAGACCATGAAATAAATATGTATGTGACTTCACTAAAACGCAAAACAAGTGTTAAGGAAACAAATGTGAAGAAAATAAATTAAACGTTAAATCTAAGTTTCAGAATCTGTAGAACAGTGCAAAATATTTATAAAAGTAACATTAACTGTCAATTAATTTGAAATGCAATAAAAGGCGTAATTATACGGCTCCATATAATAATGCATTTAGTATGATTTTAAAATTATGTAAACCATATGTATGAGATGAGCGTTTTGAAACGAAGGAAAAATGACACGGTTATTGGTTATTAAAAAGAATAAGTTTAAGGGAATTTTTAGTGGACTGACCTCTTCGGGTTGGCGATATGAATACATTTGCTTTCTTGGTGTTTGCACAAAGGGAAGAATGTGTCAAAAATAGAACAAAGAAGTTCATAATTATAGTGCGAGCTCAATTATAATTATATTAATAACACTACAAGAAAATGTGTTCAACTAAAATAATACATTTAAAGCAACTAAGCTAGACATGTTTATCTAAATAATTGCTACAATCTGTAGACTATGTCTAAATCTCAATATATTTTATTTAATAAATGTAAAATGATTATAATTTAGTCATGACCAAGTCTTTCACAATATAAATTGTTCGTGTATCAAAGTTATTAATGAAAAATATATAATCTATTTACGTACCTATGAAAGGATATGTTATTTTGTTCACAATCTTGTCCCAGCTAACGAATTACAATTATATGCAGCGCAGTACGAGTAAGGCATTCATGCAAAAACCTCTTATTGTTGTCCAGTCAATATGGTGAACCCGAATATGCAGCGAGTAAGATAAACAAATCGCTTTTATCTTTTAAGATTTCGGTCTATAGTACAGGACTGGATAATTTACAGCTTATGTACGGAAAAGGAACCTTTTCAACCAAAGGATACATTTATGATAACTTCTACTGTATTTAATTATTAAATGCGTAAATCGCAATTTTTGTTAGTTAAATATAATTTCTTGAATGGCTTATTAGATCAATTATTGCAAACTACTTACCAAATAATATATTTTATATATATAATATATATTTTAGTAAATAATGTTTTAAATAGCAACGCAAAACTGTTTATCTACTGAATAAGCCCATCAGAAAATACAAAAAAACATTCGCTTGTTAAAGTATGTAAATTTATTTCATGATCAGAAAACCAGATTATATTATATATGTATAGCGACACAGTTACGACTAAAGAGATAGTATCACATTATTAACATTGAGTTAGAGACATAAAGTGTGTTCAATTCAAATAATCTTCTAGAAATCCTCGACCTTGTTTATTATAATATGCAAGTACTACACAAATAAAGCATAACTATACAGGCAAATCAATAGACCTGACATCAAGGATGCTGACGTCTAATACACATTTACCAATATGGTTTAAAAAAGATTATCAAAATGCAAGTCTTTGGGCAAATACCAACTACATATATATGCAGTACAATATTAGCCAGTTATTATTTCGTAGGCCGTATATTAGTATAGTACATTGTATAGAGGGTAGGGGTAAAATAAAGTAGATGGGTATTTAGGGCCAATGTACAGAGCGGTCACAAATACACAGAACAACAGTATTTAGTTGAGTATGGCAATGGAACAGGACAGGACTTACATAAATACAAGAACAACAATAAAAGGCATATACAAGGAGTAGAAAATAGTTACAAGATGGTCGAAGAGGTTGCAGACAGAATATGAGGGGAGAAATGATTCGTCAGAATAAAACATGATTACAATGATAAGAAACAAAATACTGCAAAAATATAATATGTATCATGAAATAAAGTATGCAGTGTAAAGTAGATAAAGTAAGAATTCCATCCATCATTAGTCGAAGTTGAATAGAAAACAAAGCTGTGCAAGTTGGGGCGTGATTCAGTTTAGTCATCTTCGTCGTTTGTGTTGTGTAATCCTGATAAGTTGATATGTGTTAAGGGCGGGAGCAGGGTCTTGTCCACTCCGTAAATCGAGTGCGCACAGTGTGGAGATGAATGATATTATACATGAAGAGATAGTCAAGTGATTGAGTGAGTGCACTGACGGTGAAGAGAGAGAGAACTTAGAGTTATTTGATTGCTAGATGCTCGGCTGGATAGTGAGCTAACTTGCAGCGGTTGTCAAGGAGACGTGGTCATCGCTGGCGGCCTCAACTTTGATGGCAGTCTGTAGCGGGAAGACAGAGGCAAATGACAAATTATTCTCAAAATATAAAAGAAATAATCATAGAAATTAATCCATATATCTAATGTATATTAAGTAGAACAAATATCTATAGCAATAACGAAATATTTGATATTAATGCAAGTAAATAAACGACATATTTATATGTATTACCAAATAATATTAATGTACATATAGCACTACTAAAAAATTTGTAAGTAGTATGAATAATATCTATAGAAAGATAACAATGAAATTTAAAAAAATATGTGGAAGAATTACAGATTAGTGAGAAAAACGAAATATAATTCGAATATAAATTGTAGTATATATTTTGTGCAATGTTAAATATTTTATTTTATCGCAAAACAATGATTTTCACAATTAAAAATATTTTAAATCTTTACTTATAGTTATATAGAATTTATTTATTATTGCTAAATGAGCAATCTAATAAGTTAGAAATAATTCTTGATAGAATCCATATTAAGTATCAGAAATTATAGAATTTACGATCAACTATACTGGGCGAAGAAGGTAATAGAGAGCTCGACCTCATAAGTATCCTTTAATAGTAAACCAATAGGTTTGAACATACCGAAGCGCATGACTTAATTAACCCTTTGGCTACGACATGGGTCATATGGTGGCCTATAGTTATTAAAAAAGAGAACTTTGTGAAATAAGCTCGCAAATTATATATATCTATATCAGGCATGAGATTATACTTAAATTTAAAAATATATTAAAAACTAATGTGTAACTGGCGGGAAATTTATGAAATAATAAGACCTATATTACATTGTAATAGAACGAAAATGGAAGGTGGTGGAGGGGGAGTTTTTATTGCATATTCAAGAGAATTACGAGGCCCTCAAAAACCCCGAAGAATCTTATGACTGAATTATGTATATATATTGTTCTCAATATCTTGCTCCCGTATATTAATACTCACAAGGAAACTAAAATATGTATCCACCAACGAGTATAGCATAATATAGTATGTCAGTGAGTAGTAGAATGTAGGTAGAAAAATTCTTTAAAAATAAAATGTCTCTTTTCAAGCAGTTTTCTTTTCTTGACAACACTTTGCAAGTCTTCTGTATGAATCTCTTCTTCCTGGATCTCAAAAATAGCCAACAGAAGATACACCAGTCATTCTGGGTCATTTAACATCTTGCCAAAAGGAGGGACACAAGGAGGAGACTGGCCTTTGCCTGATGAGGCCTACCCTACAAGGCAGCAGGGGATTTAGATTCAGAGTTACCATACAGGAGGACCATGTCTACCAGTAGGGACATATCTGCAGCCGTCAGGCCCTCACAGGGGTAAGGTACCACCTCTCGGTGCCATGAGGAATGTAGTTTAGTGTCATATCCAAGAACATGTAAGGCGTATATATACATAGTTACATCATTATATTTTTGGGCCATTATATATAATAGAACTGACTGTAAAAATATTGTGCGAAGCACAAACATATTTTAATTTTAATTGTAGCTATAGATGTTTTACAAACAAATAAATAAATTTTGTTATATTGACAAAATTCAAGTATATTCAAGATAAGTATATTTTGGCTAAATTTTCAAATTCAAGTATATACTTGAATTTCAAGCATCCATCGCCACTCTGTGCATGGGCGCCGAACTCATGGGTGCAGAGGGGGCTGGCCCCCTTGGTTTTTTAAAAGCTGGGGGCGGCCCCCTTGAATTTTCCAATCAGGGAAAAAATTAAAAGGCACTTATTTAGATTAGTTAGTTATGATAAAATAGGCAAATTATTAGGTGCACCCCACCAAAAAAGATAATACACATTTTTAATAAATGTATTATTATTCCCACTACTATTTCGTTTCATGTTCTGTATAAAATAATAAATAAATGTCAATAAACACAGGCACAGTCTGTCATAAAAGTCAAAACAGCAATGAGAAAATAATTAATCCGTTATTTCAATCTTTTAATATGAAACAACTATTATCGACTATCTACCATTCTCATTGGTTGTTTGTCTTGTAATACATTTATTCAAGAAATATACTTTCTACTTACTGTCTGTTCAACTGCAAACGGCCAAAAGAAAGTTAGTTAAATGCGATTATACAAGAAAGATGCATATTCCGCTTAGCAACTATTCTGCTGTTGGTTTAATAGCAAAGATATTATATTGGACAGATTTATTGAATGTCTGTCGATATATTATTTAAATAATTCACCTATACTCAGCATTACTGTTAGTCATCAGTTTACCGTCTACATATTGCTAATCTGACCTTACGTGTAATAAAGACGTTATAATTACTGTATGTTCTAAAATAATTGCTCATATTAAGCGATTTCGTCGTATTAACCCAGCTATTTTTAATGAATTAAGATTTTGCCAGGACTAGCCAGTTTTGCTCGTATTAAACGAGGTCTTTAATTAACTGAGCTTCTACAAAGCGGACTATACTGTACACGCCTTAAAGTAGATATAAATAATGGGTGAATTTATGTTTGGTTTTCTTAGTCTTAAGACTAAGACTAAGAAAATGAAACATACACTCACCCAATGTATGTATAAAAATAACGGTACAATTTTTTTGTTCAAATGATTATTGCTTCTCATGTAATTTTTCTACATATATTTTTTTTATTTCTAACATGCATACTAATAATTCCTTTCATTTACAATCTCATATTTCTTGCACTTCACACAATGTAATTTTTGTCATTACATGTTCTAATTGTGGTCCAATCTTTCTTGACTTTTCTCCCTATCTACTCAAAATTGTTTCGTATTTCTCCCTCTATGATATTTTTCATAATATTCCTTCTCCAGTGTCATCTCATTTCATATGGAATAATCATAATTAAAGTAATTTTAAATTTGGAATTCAAGTTTTTTATAGACAATTGCCTTCACTCTATAAACTTAACCATATCATTTCTTTGTGGCATACAAAGTTAGGTATCTCTTTATTACCTGGCCTTAAACCTTCTTTTCTTTCTACAAATCAAATACCACTCGTTTTACCATTTTCACCCTCAAATGTTCAATTTTCCAAAACTATAATACAATCTTTAAATCTTACTAAACATTTTCATATTTTTCCAGCATTTACAAAACACAAATCCCTTAAAAATATTCTTTGTCCGTCTAAATTTGATTAAACCTATCTTTCAACTAAGGTTTTCTTTATTGTTATTCATTTTTAGACCTGTTAATATAGTTAAAATAGTTTATATAGCTCACTACTGTTCATAATTGTTTGTGAAATATGTTTTTACATTAAAAGAAGTTTCTTTAAGCAATATCTTTCCCTATTTCTTTTCCCTTTGATATTCTACTCATTAACATCCAACTTATTATTTGTTGTCTCTGTCATTTTTGGGGTAGCACATTTCAATTTCATTTAACACGCAACTATTGGTATTTTTATTTTTATTTGTTTCTATTTGATCTTTTTAAATCTGTTCACTGCACTTCTTAATGTATTTTATATTAATTGATTTGAAAATTACTTTTCATTTTTTTTATGTTATTCACTGATGAAGGCATTTTAAGCCGAAATATATCTGAACTTTATTTTTAATTATTGGTCTTTTTTATTGTTTTTTCTTCAATTTGTTATTCCGAGCCTGTGGTTTTTATTTTTTGGGGTATTACAATTTTTTTCAGTTGTGGACTGGCCCCCTTAAGTTTTTAGAAAGTTCGGCACCCATGCTGTGGCTATGTATTACTATTTATTAATAATGAACTGACCTTGTTAAGAACGATGGCAGAGGGTGCAGCAGGATTGCAACGGATCGGCACAGGTTGAGTAATGACTCGAGGCGGCACAATCGTGATTATCTGTTGTGGCTGCTCCATCTCAGCTACCATCTCCAACTGCTGTGCAGCGTCATCTCCACCCTCCTCGGACCCATTCACCGAGTAGAAGCGACCTCCTGTGCCTCGCTGACGGTTCATGGCATGTCGATGGCGAGACTCATGCAGGTACTTCTTCCGTTCCTTGGGGATGCGACCTTGGGCTTCGAGCTTAGCACGGGCTTGTCGTCTCTTGAGGATCCGATTGTACTGCTTAGCGTTGACATAAAGAGGCTCTTCCTGCTGCTGTTGGCCTGTAAGTGATGCACATCATGTCAAATATCGACTTGCAAGAACATTTTAATCCTTAAAAAATAAACTTTTAAACTTTTGATTACAAAGCAATTATATAGGTTTGTAATGTACAAATTTTTAAAAATTGACGGACAAAGGGACAAAAAATAATGTATCTCCTTGTTGTTACAAAGTTCCCACGTTTTTAATCATACAAAATCCAAGGCCCTTTTAAAGCTGCTAAACATGTAGAGAAAAACTTTAAAATTTACATATAATACTAATAATCTTAATATTATGAATGTATACATTTGTACATACACATCTGTATTTAATATATTTTTATTTTTTCTGATAAGCAATATTTAGAAAATAATATAATCAACATTTAAAACCTTTCAAAGCATTTTTGTAATGTTGTCTTTTTTTATAAAAATTCCAGATTTTCAAGGTGAATGGGAACACTACATATTATTATTTGTTCGTTAAGTCATATTCATTAGTCTTGGTAGAAAATAAATGATATTATTATTGATTTATTTATATTATCAGCCTTAATTCAAGCAAAACATTTTGACAAAATATACATCATAATCTTAAATAATATATCTCTTTAATATTGGTACTCATTATAAGACACCAACTATGTATTTCTAAACATATTGATAATTATATGTATATTTATTAATATAGAATAATATTATACAAATTTCAACAGAAATTAGTAGTAAAATCTACAATCAGACATTTCATCCGTTTTTAATCATTGAATTGACAGAAATCCAAAAGAAACTTTAATATGACTCACTCTCTGGCTGCTCCTGTTGCTGACTCACTGGCGCCTGTGTTGGCATGGTAACAGTCTGAGTGACAACTGGCTGAGCATGCTGCTGAGGTTGTTGCTGAGGAATAGCCGCCTGGACTGGAGCTTGCATCATCATGATAACCTGCCCACCAGAACCACCTGCTCCTGTGGGTGCTGCCATCAACTGGAGGGGAATCGTGAGGCCATCAGCTGTCTGGAGACTCAATGTTGTACCACTAGCAAGACCTGCAGTGCTCAGAAGGCCACCATCGCCCTGCAGGAGTTGCTGCCCTACTGGGATCTGAATCATTTGTTGCACAGCAGAGGTCAGTTGTTGACTGGTGATATCTACTCCACCTGCAGAGCCATCTGAGAGACCACTCACTGTGAGAGCACTTTGACCATTCTCCCTACACAAATGGAGGAGTTCCAAGTAAACTGTCTTAGTCAAAGTTAATAAAATGCACTCACTGTGTGCCACTGAGTCAGTGCAATGGTATTTTTTGTTAAAGAGAATGAGCTTTTTATAATAAAGTAAAATGAGAATTAAAAAAGAAATCTATAATTTTGTATTGTATTATAAATAATACTACCTGTTTATATAATACTGGTAATAGAAAAGATGCAATTTGCATCCAGGGGTTGTCCACATCATTCACAAGAGAAAATCCACACATAATTCTATGTATATATTTTGAAAATGATTCAAAAAGGCTACAAAAGGTAGCAGCATGTAACAAAGTAGTATCAAAAAGGCACATTTTCATTTTGAATGTTAACTAAAACAGTGTTTTAAAAATTTAAAAACACCACAATCAAAATTAGTCAAAAATGAAAATATTTGTACATAATCCCTGCTTTTTTTAATTAAGACTTGAATTACACCTAGGGGTGGTACACCCTGTATAAATCTGTGAAAGAAACATTCTATAAATCCATCTTTAAACTTGTAAACAACTACACCAAGAAAGCAACTCAAATAAGCTAAAATATCCACACAGGAATCTTCCCAGTTCCCTGCTCTGGACATCTGTGGATACTTGCATGCCAATTGAAATTAGACTACACTAAAAATTCTAATGTGCTACTTTAAATGATAAGATTTTAGAAACAGATTTTTAGAACCTATATAAAATTATTAATAATAATTTAAAATAGTAAATCAATGTGGTAGTATGTTGGGAATTTATTAAAATATTTAATTATATTTTAACCTGTAAATTTATTCTTACCATAATAAATTTAACTATTTAAATATAAAGAGATAATAATTTATTAATTCTTCAAGCTTTGTAAGTTTACATCAAGAGGCTCTACATAAGTCATAATTATTATAAGACCTTTCAAATATATTTAGAAAGAGTATAAATTTTAGGTCAGAAAAATTATATACAAAATTTAGAAACAAGTTCATTTAAAAGTGGAATTTAAAATTGTTTTTAAGTTTTATTTAAAAAAATCAAATTGTTTATAAATGCATTACCCAAGCTATCTAAAATATTTTAAAACATTAAATGCACATCTCAGGTAATCTTTACATAACTGCCATATGCATAAAAATAGTATTATGTAATACATATGATGCACATGTAATTTTGATAATTAGTTACTTACTATATACTACATATATATACTATATACTTACTATATAAAATTTTTAGTTAAAATCTAACCTGAGGTAAAATATATCCTAACTGTCTACTCTTAACATATTACATACATAGGTACATAACAATACAGTTATAATTTATTGTGTAACTGTTATAGGCATTCTGCAATTTGGCTAATTAACTGTATGCTGGAGACACATATTATGTTAATTCATAACAATAGCAGATACAAATATAACATATATTTCTATAAAAAATAAAATAGACAGCAATCATTTAAAAATAAAAATAATTCCAGGATATTTTGATTATTAATGACAGAAATTATTATTCAACCAGAGTTGTAATAGGTAGTCATAATTACACTTAGAAAATTGTATTACCGATTCAAATTATATCTATATGATTGATTCAGTTGAGATGATTGCTGTAGATTCTCTTACATTTTGTTTTAGTTGTTTCAAAATTACATGGTTTTTTAATATCATTACAAGATAGTGAATGAAACTTTTAGGATTGGTCAGGTATTAAATGTCATTGCCAGTCAGAGCAATCATATGAATGTTTTGTATCATCAGTTATAATTCTAACCAGGCATGTGGTATAAAGTGAAGCAGTTAAACAAAAGTATATATCTCTTATATTGAAGTTTTCAAGTGCATAATTAGAACATCATTTTAGTATTACTAGACTTTATCAAGGTACAAAGTAAAATATGTCTGAATAATAAGGTCATAAAAATAAAATGCATTAGAAATACTAATTTGATTTGTGATATTAAATGTAGACAACAACAGTACACATTTCTTAATATATATATATGTAGTATGTTATGTGACTTTTGTTATTATATACTTACCTACATATTCATATTCAATATTACCACTGTGATTCATATATAGATAACATATATATAACAAAAGAGTTGTTTGTCTATGGACTGATACCATCCAAAAGAACAAGAGTATGTTATGACTATAACAGGTAAGGTTGTAGAGATAAAGGGCTTTGCTCAGTTATGTAAATAACTTCTTAGACTATTCATAGGTCAATTATAATGTAGTGCACAATCCAGACCCAGTGAGCTGTTTGGGAAAAATATCACCATTATATTTCATAATTTGCTTGACACAAAGTCAAAGACATTCAAATTTAGACATTAAACTATTAAACACTTAGATGACAAATATAGACAGCCATGTATCAACAACCTATATATCTACAAAATAAACTAATCAATTAAATAATATGCAGTTAACCAGTTCAAAAAAGGGACTATCTCAAAAATTAATTGAGATATTACAGTTAGATGAAATATACACTAAAGCAGTATTTATTTCACCAAGGTTGACGGTCAATTGTATATTTTATGAAAGTGACTAATTGGTACATACATATATGTAATAATTATTTAATGGTATTCAATAGAGTTGAGTATTATTGGTACATATGTACTAATAGCATGGAAGCTTCTGTTGGTATGTATTGTGTAAGCTGACCATATTAACATCCCAGTAACCCTGAATTAGTCATCTACAATATCCAGTAACCCTAAATTTCAAAGGTAGAGACCAGTTATTTCTTGTGTATCATAAATGAACAATATGTACTAATAATATTTAAAGGTGCTGATACATACATACCAATAGCAGTGGTCATATCTTATAGGAAAATTATTAAAGCTTAATGATGCAAGATCTTGACCATGAAAAGGGTAATATTTTCAGACTATTCAAACTGAACTTTTAAGTAATATATAACACTTTTTTATAATAAGTTATATTTTATTATTTATTTTATATAGGAGGATTTGTAATTAAATAAATTAATGTTTGTTTTTTTTAACTGAAAAAATATTCCAATTCATAATAAACAGCTTAATATTGCAATATCAAATAAAGTAAAAGATTGTATCATAAATAATGTCCTTCACATTCAATAATAAGTTTCAGATCTTGAGTCAATTTCTGGAGAGATTTCAGCATTATTTGCCTTGTAAATGTTAGTAACTGTGTCTCTAAGTTGGATGTCAATTAATTGTCAGTGCTGCAAAGTAATTACCCATTTCACTGAAAAAATGAATTTATACTTGAGTCAACAGTGTCATTAACTACCTAAAAACAGTGTTTTCACTTTAAAGAAACTGCAACAATTGCCATCAACTTCTTCTTGTTGGTGCTCATTGAACTATAAAAAAAACAATTAGTAATCATACTGTGCTATATACTAATGATTAAATAGGATTCCACTTTCAGTGATATGATAATAATTAGTTTGTAAACAGTATTTATATTTTAAAGAATATAAATATAATCAATTTAAGTTCAAGTTTAAGAATAAGAATAGTAATTGAAAATATGTTAAACAAATACTTAATTACATGCAGATACTGATAGTGATAACATAATCTCATAAACCAGCATAAAATAGTAAATTAAAATTATGAATCACAACCTTAGCCAGGGCTAACATTAAAGCTGCTATAGATAATCAATAATTATAAAGATTGGTCAGGATCAGGTCAAAATATAACCTGTTGATTTTTAGTTTGATGTGTCTAACTCTGAACATAAACTAAGCCAGGTATGTTTTGATTTGTTAAAGTGTGCATTGACAGTATGAATGGGTATACTATAGTAACTAAGCACTGTAGACATAGTATATTAATATAGAATTCTATTAATATTAGTATGGCATTAAGTAATAATCAGGACTATTAGTATTTAAATTGTCTAGTCTATATATTGTAATTGTTGTAATAAGGCAGATAATCAATAATTGTTATTTAAATTTCTTTGTAATTCCTGAACTAACAAGAAAACAAAACTAGCTGTAATATTAATTATACTAATTACAGCTGCTGTAAAGGAATATCCAAATGAAATGTCTGTAAACTGTTATTTGTTAGATTTTGATGAAATTATTTAAATAATTCTTTTTTAGGTAAAATATGACTATAATTTTTCTTAAATATACATGTGATTACTATAATTAATACTAGTTAGTTCAACATATTGACCAAGTACTAGGTCAATAACTTACACTGAAAGTCAGTAAGGTGTTTTTGGCTACTGGTAAAAATATATAACAAGATCAAATTAGACAGTAACCCTTGACTATTTCCCCCAATTAGTTCACTTCGATTGTATTAAATTAAGTGGAAAATGAAATAAAAATTTACATTCATTATTCAACAGAATAAAAAATAACATCATATTTATATGAAATGTTTACATTGTTATCAGTATTAGATGGACGAGCTCCTAGTCCTGGTCCAGGATGATCAAAGTTCATTGATTAACGATTAAATTGCAGTACGATCAAGTAGATTACAAAACCGAAATGGTATTATCTGTTCATTTTTATCAATTATAAAATCGTGTAAATTAAAGAATAGATTAACGATATCTAACAAATACAATATTTATTTTCTACCAAAAAGGCACAAATACATCAGCTTAAATTGCGCTGGAAATCAGACAGCCATACAATATAATTCATTTGGATGCCTGCACTTACATTGGGTCCAGATCACTTCGATATTCCACTGATTGGACACTCTAGCTTGATCACTTTCGGCAACGAATCAAAGGTATGTTGAAACTAGCTTGTTTTCACCATTGGTGCTGGAAGTCGCCATTCTTTTAATACTAACGTTTACCCAAAATTATAAAAACTAAACTAAATATTCCCTAAACTGTTGATTTAGTCCTAACATTTTTAATAAAATAGTAAATTATAATAATTACTAAAATGTTCACTTTAAAATATAAATTGAAATAATGCTTTATTACTGAGAATTATTACAATTAAAAATAATGTTATAGATGGATTTGCCAATCATTAAACAAGAGTCGATATACAAGTTTTTCATAGATAGGATATTTAAACAAAACTGGGTCGAAAGAAAGGTTAAATCATAAAATACGAATAATATAAAAAATTATGGCTTTGTACAATAACTGTTTTATAACTAGTGTATATACGTTATGAACTACAATAAAATTCCCTACATATTAATTCACAGAATGTTCATATGTTGTGTTAAATATACATTACTCTCGTAAAAAGTTCATTTTTAATCTTAGTGGTTCCGAAATTTAAAATAAGTAAATTGATTTCCTTTGTGTACCTAGTAGGTAAACTCCTCATGTAGATAAATAGACATCTTTTAAAATCATTTGATTTATGTTGAACATTCTAACAGTCTCAAATGTTGCAATAATTCTAGTTCCAATTTACAAATAATGTAGGCGTTGATCAGTTTGTTTTGGAGATACTGGTCATGTTATTTTTAAAGCTACCATTGTTAATTATAATCTTAAAATAATATTTTCCTCTTTATATGACTCATGTAATATCATTGATTTTAATTATATTAAAAATATCATAATTTAAACTGTTAAATTCTAGCCGTATTCGTTAAATCTAAGCGTAGTGAAAATGACGCATTATAAATTTATACTATTGTATTATTAAGGAAGTAAATATATTACCTTTTATTTGTAGCCAAAGCTCTTTGATTTTCTTCGGCTGCAGTGTACATTCTGTTCTCCGTTTTTAATATATATACTTTTGCTTGTTTGAAATATTAATTTTCTTCATTTGATTAAAGTTATTATTTTATAAAGATTTGTGTAATAATGATTGTTTATTTCACTTACTCTTCTCATCGTCACCTTTAATAGTAAACACTATGTCTTTTTATTTCAAACACATTCTTTTGTTATAATAGATATCTCTGTTTACTGTAGTATTATTCATTCTGGGTCCTAATGATTACATTTACTAATTGGGATCAATTAACGTTGTATTTTCCAAAAAGTTATTTTTCAACATGGCCCCACAGGTTTTGCATCAATCACTTGCGTAGCGCACTTGCTGTTTCTCCCATTATTTGTAGCATAACTTAAATAGTTATATGACTATAACACTGAAATATGCCTGACATTTTGTATTATAAGATAAATATTTTGTGTTGGCATAATTATATAAAATAAGAAGGATAATTTTGTTCCACAACACATGCAAAGTTTATTGCCTGAATTTTCGGTACCGTGTACCTTCCTCAGAGGCTAATAACAAAGTGAAAATACAGTGACTAACACGAATCTTAAGTGAGAATACAAGCCA
>JAYRBW010139957.1:0-15190 GCA_036023295.1 Invenusta paracnida | reverse complement strand
TGCGAACTGGCTAATTGTAAGTTAAACAGCGATCTATGCCTTAAATCTAACTGCGTTTACTCACTAAAGTGCACTAACTGCGATCTCCAATACATCGGCAGCAAAATCAGAAAACTGAATCAACGATACAAGGAACACACTCAGAATTCTTTTAGCTCTATTTTCAAACACACAAGTATGCAAGTCACCTTACACTCCGTCTATCCTTGCAAGAGACAAGAATACTAAAAATCTGCGCCTCAAAAAGCAATCTGGATCTCCAAAATCAAACCTGCTATAAATAGTAAACTTGAACGAGACGAACTTATACACCTTATCTATTAATCCTTATTCTCCTAACAATCTCTGTGCTCTCTCTAGTATATATATTTTACTCCATATTTTACCGTTTATGTACATGCCTTATACTAGTAGACTTCTTTATTTTAATCAATTGTGTACACTTTTAATCCTCGTACGTAGCCTTTTCCTATTTAATTATATAGCCTTCTTCTCTGTATACATTCTGTTCATTCATACACCTATAATACACATACACTTCATTTAATCCTATTACGTAACCATGTACTATTTAATAGCCTGTCTCACTGTTTTTAATCATTTTTTATCGCACTCGATAAGGGAAGTTTCTCTTCCTAAAATTTGAGCAAAATACACTTTTATTTCACAGCAGCTTGTACTTCATCTATTATATTTTATCTTATTCACTAAATATGCTGCTCCAGGATACTTACATCTACCAGTAGAGTAGTTTACAAATTTTTAGACACAAATTCACTGAAATCTACTAGCAAAAAAATATTTTAAATTAGAAAATTGCAAAGGTAACTTCTTTTACTAGATGTTTTAATAAAATAGATATAATTATTTTTCAAAATTATTATATATATTATATTATATATTCAAGAAATGTATTAATAATTTTCTATAGTGTGTTACTTAAAAAGCGCTGTAATTCACAATATAAAAAACTATAAATGACAATTTTGTTTAAAAATATTTCATTATAATATTTTTATTTTAAAATTAAAATTAAAATGTTAAAATTAAGACAAAAAAATGTTGCCATGGAAAAACTGCAATAATAATACACAAAATAATCGGACAAAAATGGATAACATGAAGCAGTTCCCTTATGTGTCAGTGTTTACACTCTACTTGCTTTCAAATTGTCTTTATTTCCTGTATAGTATTGCAATGAGAAAGAATTGTTTTAATTGTAACTTGTTATATAATATCATATCTATTTAAATTGTAATGTATTATTTAAGATATTTGCTTATTGTTGACAACAGTGTTTATTATTATTGTTTATTACCTAGTTTATTTGTTTATTTATGTCTATATTGTCTTATTGGTTAATATTTGCAATCTGTTTATTCACTCTACATATACTTATATCTATCTATAGCATTAATTTATATAAATATATGGCTAAATTATTATGATTAATAATAATTATTTTCTGTCTATATTTTAGGTACACTGAACTATGTTCATACACATACATATAACCATAGAGTAATAATAATAATAATAATGATAATAGTTATGGAGTACTCTATGCATATAACGTTCTATACTGAATTATCTCGGTGCATTTTAGATTTACTTTTGTTGTGAACTCAAGAAGTCGGTAGATCAAACGTCTGCACTTGTCTAATAAGTGACTATGGTATCGGAAGATTTGCTGTGTCTTTTTTTACATCAAAATCGCTATACTCTATGAAGTTATGCATATTTCCGCTATATATAAGTAAATATTGAAAATGTATTAATCAATTTTGTTTACTAGTAGATTCCTCTTATATATATATATAATTAAATTGTCAAATAATCCGCTTATATTGCAGCAGAATTTGCCTTACAATGAAGAAGCATTGTGCAAATATTCACACATTACTAAATAAACTAACACAGATAGAGAGAAGATGCATTGTAATATACAAACAACTTACGTAATACTATAGTAAACATTAAAAAAAATGATTGTAGAAGAAAAATTATAATTATCCGAGAAAAGTAATTGGAAAAATATGAAATGCTATAATTGCACGCTCATGCAAATATTTGTTACTGTATTATAATTATTAATTTTGTCAATGTCGATGGTTTGAGATTAAAATTGGGATTTCTTATTTATTTTTAAAAAGCAAAAAAATCAGAATTTATAGCAAAGTGTTTGTTTGTGTAATAAAATACTCATCCTCAGGCATAGTAAATAAATATAAAACTAAACAGGCATTACATAAAGGTACACATGAATTACACGAAGTACACAAAACTGATCACCTGGTCAATTAAATTATTATCTATTTATAACCAATATGATTACAGAACTATTATTAAATAAATTCTAATTATTTTAATCGGCGATTCCCTACACTTCATATTTTCTTACGTTTGAGTTGGGCACCAAAGAGGGAGCGATATGATGTTACAGAACACAATCAGGAACTCGAGTATACTAAACAAAGTAATTTAAGATTCTGTATTTATTAAATAAAATTTTGAAAGAGTCATAAATGGTTACTTTCTTGTTGTATGTCTTAATTGTACTATATTTTAACTGTAATTAATACATCTGCAAATTGCGTAGGATTCTTATAAGATGATAATATTTAAAGTACAATAAACTTTTGGCATCAATTTCGTAATTAACTTATATTTATAATTACATTCAGCATAAATACCTCAACTTTCTAGACAGCTTTGTCAAATAATTTGTAGAAAGCTCGATTACTAAAACATTAGTTCTCGTCTGACATTTTGAATTTTATTATCTATAAGGATAAATTCAAAAACTATCCCACAGACAGACTAGTGAAATTCCAATCGTACTATACAGAGCTTCACGTAGTCGGCTGGTTAGTGAAACAGTTCTGAACAATTTATTCAATTAAAGATTTATTGCAAGAAATGTTTTTGTGCATTGGTATAAAAGTACTTTATAATCCGGTAAAACAGCGGAATATTTTTTAATGTTTTAAATTACTTATTATTATTTTTATTAAATATAACATTTACAGAAGTTGCAATTTACAAATTAGAATCTCTATCTACAACTATAAAAGTTTCGTAAATTATTATCATATTTCTAAGAAAGAAAGTGAATCTATATTAATATACCATAATTGTCAAATAATTACAATCATTGTTATGATTAAATATTTAACAAAATATTCAATATATTAATAATATCTGCAATTTAGGTTTTAAAATATTAATCCAGTTTACAATGTTAACAATTACCTATTATGCGATAAAATAAATATACCGCCAAAAAATATCACTGGCTAAAGCAGTTGATGAAAACATTTAGGTAACGCAATATATTATGAGTTTTTTTGATAAAAATAAATACAACTGACTCCACTTATATGGAATACGCTTATAAGGAATTCTAGAATTTATAAGAAAATGTGCCGGTTCAGTGTAAAATTAAAGGCAAGTTCCTAAAAAATCCGGAAATTAAAACGTATAATGGGATTTTAGGATAGGAATTTCGAATATATAGAATTTTGGCTATATGGAAGACATTTGTTTGGTCCTCAGAAATTCCGTATAAGCGGAGTATATCAGCTGCATATGAATAATAAACAAAGCATTTTATTCAACATAATAAAAAAAATACTGTTAAATATCACAATAATGCAATTATTCAATAATAATTTACTGGTGCTTCATATTACTTAATGTCTGTAACATAATATGCATAAATAACAAACCAGTTTAAAACATATATATAAGACATTAGAAAATTAAAAAGCGATATATAGTCGTAGAAAATAAACTCTGTTTAATGTTCAAGTGAAAGATATTTTAGGTATACAATGAAAATGAAATGTACCTTCCGAATGAATTAGATATATATTTAAAAAATAGTATTACGGGATTTACCGTTCTTTGTTACACTATTTTCATACTTTTTTACCGATTTACCTATATATTACCTCACAAAATGCAAAAAATAATTATATTACTTTATTATTTTATACAACAGAATATTTTTATTTTTCAAAGATTCTTCGACTCCATTTCTGACAAATTCCCGCAGTGATTTCCAAATAAATTTTCATTGAGTAGGTACAAAATATTTTTCAGACCTGTAAATATATAATTATGTTTTTTAACAAACTTAAAATAATACTTTAGGCATAACTTGTAATTTTCAGTTGAATTATTTTTTCTAAGTCAATCAGCGTATGAATATATGGAAAATTAATCCTTATCAAAAGTTGTTCTCAAACCAGAGACAAATAAATGTATATATACGTAAATAATTTAACGGCTGACATATATAATACCCGAGCTGTTTCGGTTATATGCCAAATGACGTGTCACAGATGTAGAATTTCGAGAAACGCTCTTCCGTATATACCAATACGTATTTTATCGATAATAGTGTCAACAAAAAAGCTCCATAGAAAATGTAAATAATATGATCCTACTACTTAACAATGAACGAAAGCTTTACTTAGAACAGAAAGTTTGTATATATTTCAAATGAAAAATTTCGGTTAAAAGTATTAAAAAAATCGATGACCATTAAAATTTGGAATCGCCAATACGTCATCACGGATTATAGGAATAATTGTGACGGGGTCATTTAAGGTGAAATATTTATAATTCTTTTAAAAATTGGTAACAAAATTGGCCGAGATATTTGAATCTTTATTTTCTATTCTCTGTAAAGCTTTCGTCACTTTTCTATATAAGTCGTAAGAACTATAAATGGTAAATACAGTATTGGGGAAATATTATACAGAAGATAAATGTATAATAGTCTATTTTTATGTTCCGTACACACGTTCAAACTGGCTTGACAAGCCGACTTGATGAACTTATCGATTGGCTCGATGATAAATATGATACGATGATAGATATTCTATAATAAATAAAACGGTAATATCCCAGTTTTCCGCGTTAAATTGTTTTTCGATTTTTTTAAACGTTTTTAAATATACATAAATATATATACATTAAATATACATATATATTATATACCCATATACACTACTAAAAGCTGGCGGCCGCAATCACACTATAATTATCGAGAATCTCCTCAATTATAAAAACGTTAAAAAAATCGAAAAATAATTTAACGCGGGAAACTGGGATATTACCCAAATATCACGACTAAATCATAAAATGAATTTTAAATTCTATTTCAAAAAGCACACACTAGTTACTGGATTTCGCTTGTATCATTAATGTAGTTCAATAGCGATAAATTCGCAATCATTACTTGAATAAATGTTAATTAGTTAAACATGGGCTGCAGCTGTGCTATTAAGATATTTGTTATGCTTAACTAATTTCATTTAACTTCAACACGTCAGTAGCAAATTGGGTGCCTCTATGTTTGAGAATGTAGCAGTGCTGCCTCGCTGAGATGTAACACTACAAGATATAGTATATAACGCGTGGATTTGTCAGCTGACCATGATGAGATGGAATATATATCTGGCAAGAGTTATTGGAAGTCATTGACCATTGTTAGAGTTGGTTAGTGTGTAACTCCATATATAACTCTGGGAGCTCTGGGAATGATGCTGGCGCCAATTCTATTGTAGGTGTGTTGTTTGCCTGAGTCACTGAAGTATTGGCTCAGTTTCAGGTTCAGGTTGATTAAACGTCTGAGAAAGCACAAGAGTTTGCATTCTTAACAGTTGGGTTTAGAGAGGTGACGACAGAAGTCGTTTGCTACGTGCCATCAAGATATTAAAAGAGATATGATCAAGAGAGGTCATCCTACATACTAGATTGAAGGTGTAAATCAATAGGGAACATAATGTGAGCTTAGAAATGATCTGTTTCTATAATGTACGTGCAACAGAAAAGGTGGGTTAAAATAAAATAAAATATCCAAAATAAATAAAGTTAAAACTTATAAATGAGACTCCCGGAAGAATGTAATAAATGACGAATTTTCTTATCGGCGCTGTATTAGTAGGACACAATGCAATATGGCGGCGCCAATGAAATGCGAGCAGGGAAAGAATTTCCCTGAATATGAATACTAATATTGTCTTTTAGAAAGAAGTCAAACTTCCAGGGCAAGAAGACTTTAAAGGGATTCCTCATTTGTAGGTAAACATGGAATTCTATTGTTGTTGTTGTTTACCAAATCCGAACTTACACTCTGTCAGCTGGGTCTACAGCTGATCGATCGTTCTTAGGAGGTGTATGTAGCGCTCACTCACGTATGAGAGAATTAAGTGGTCGTGACTGGGGATGTCTCCTCAAACATGTTGATGATGAAAAGACTGGCAGCTTTTATGCTCCCCCTGACTTCTGAGTTCTTACAAGTTGCCAAAGGAATCCTTTCTGATAACTGCGTTCATGGAAAGAGTTTATTTGAACTGAGCGATTGATATATGTTCTGTATATTCTATAACATGAAATATGACTGCATTTTTTGCGCCTAATAATATATGTACATATTTAAAATCCCTGAAAACACTGGGAGGAGATATATGAAAGGCTCTTGAGGGATTTAAATAATAGATGGAGTTGACGTTATTGGGATAAAATACAGACAATAAGAGAGTTGTACATAAATGATAAACAAATCTGTTTTGTAGAAAATATTCCAATCATTATACGTTGTCTTTTTGTACAATTAAGTAAGGTGCGTTCTTCTATTTCAACTCAATTTAAGGAGTACTAATTAGTTTAGTGACTTTTTGTTTAATCGGCTGCGGAATTATAATGCTAAGAAATAATTACAAAGACTGACATATTTTCTACAGAGAACAGGCGTTTGTGATTATAATTGATGGTATACAATTGATGATGAGGTGATATGTTGGTTTAAATTCTGAAATATGAAACAGGTTTGATATAAAAAGGGCTCCCATTCAAATTACCAAATGTAGGTGATTATAAATTATCGCATTTTTATCACCTAGCATGTATATTATCTATCGAAAATCAGTGTAGTGTTTCATTTTTAATAATTCTTTTAAGATCAAGGATTGAGTTATTATAAATGAATACAAGGATATAATCAGTTGTCGACATTGCCAGCTGATACTGATCAATCTAAAACAGTAGCGATATAAGTTATGTTTCCAAGCTTACGTTTACAAAATCTTTATAGTCGACTGCAGGCTATAATTTATGAGATAAACACAGCTGTCAATCATAATATCATCTGTTGGAGGCTCAACGCAAATCCATACGATTAATAATAAATATTTCTCAGTCTTATTGCCTAAAAAATCAATTAATTTATACTGCATCGTCTAATTTATAAGATTTAGTGATTTATTATTATCAGTGTTGGAAATAATCCATGATTTATAAATCAACGATCTTAATTAGATTTCAATTGAACAATTCCTAAGCTGCTGCAACTTATTTGAAATATTGTAATTTAAGGAAAATGTAAAATGCTGATCGATTTATTTAATTAAATTTAAACAGAAATGTAAAACTATTAAAATCACAGAAAGCATCACACTGTACCGATTAGAATGTTAGACACAGCTGTGGTAGACTTATATATTTAGTTGTATCATTGATATTAATTAATCATGACAGGCCTATAAAATGATCTCCCTGGAAAATACTGAGAGATTTAGGATTCAGCTGTTGTTTCAATAATTTCAATAAATTAATTATGTTATTTAACAATTCGCAAATATTTATGATATACGTATAATTACATATTCCAACTCTCTAACTTTCACCAAAATTGAGAACAAAAAGTGAAAACCAATTCTTCGTTATGGTATCATTACGTGCATCACTTTGACAAGTTTATCTTAATTCGCTCATTAAGAAGAACTATTGTAAGTTTCACGGCCAGCTTGAACTGTGAACTGTCACAATGTTGACGCTCTTGTTCTTGGCCTGGGGGTGCTACCGCATCGTCTAATATTTGATTTAAAGGTCGCTATTCAGTATATTGATGAGCTGGAGTTATATCGACTATAATGCTGAGATAGAATATTCACCAATTCCTGTTAAAGTTCTTTAAAATATACGGAACTAGACTTCAAAACTCAAATGGAAGGTTGAAACTTGATTTGAAGACAGAAGAGTTCAATGCAAAAAGCTAAATTAAAGTAAATTAATAAAACAATTTATGAAAGAAAAATATTGCGAATTAATTACAATTTAAATTGGAATTGCAAACATAATTACACTTGTCTATAATTTCGTATTTCAAAGTAAACCTTCATTTTACCACAACAATCTATTTTCTATAAGGCATTAAATTAATAAATCTTTAAACTATATTTAATATTTTCAAATTTTTGCAAAGATTAAACGTGTCTAGCTTATTTGTATTTTGCATGCAATGCTTTAGCCTCTAACTTAATACTGATAATGGAACAGCGTCGCACTTCACGTCAATGTGGCATCCAAGGGCGACGTAATATTACACCTATCTATCTGTATACAGCTAGGTAGTGTATAGGACGCGTAAGCGCTTCACTTGCATGACCTGAAGATAATTGGATTTTTTGAAATGATGCAAAGGAGCGCGCAGGATTCTTGGAAGCTGCCGAGCCGAGGATGTTAGTGGCGAGGTGCACGGAACTTTCTTTTGTCTTCGTAGCTCGGAAACTAGCGACTAGTGTACAAGCTTTCTTCAACACGAACAAATCTGTAATAACTTTGTTGGATATGTTATCGGTTTTGTGTGTCTTACATGTACATGTATACCCAAAGCCAGCTAGCTATGGCTTATAAAAGAATCTTACATTTCTCGGAAACATGAATTGGGAGACTCTCTCTGGAGACTTGGCATTATTACTAAATTACTAAATTTCCAGTCGAACTATAACTTGCAGTGTTAAAACAGTTAAGTCTTCGTCCGATCGAAGTTGAATTGGGAATTAGAGACCAATTGGAGCGAATGATATATTGAAGCCTTATTTTTACGCCGAAACTTTGTCTAAATAGTTAATCGATAATAATTGATTAAATCTCTTTTCAATTGAGCGCATTAATCTGAAGCCCGATTGTCCGGGGAAATACTCATTGGTGGGACATTAATTAAGGCAAAATGGAACTCTTGTGTGTCGTGTAAGATAATAATAATCAATCGTAAATAAATATAATCAGTTCATCATGTAAGCCCTATATTTACTAGTCTCAATCGATAATGTTATACATGTCGCATTATAGATTAAAGAGGAACTGAACTGCATGATAGAGCTACACTGCTGCTTGCTCTAGCTCTTTACAAGGTAGCAAGAGTACAAAGACATGCCATAAATAATGCGGAGGGATTTTCGTTTGATTCACGGCAAGAAACGGGCACCTTATTTCCTGGAGCGAGCTTTTTAGTGTTCCTCTCACAAAGGTGGTTCTTTCATTGTAATAAGTGATCGAATATTCTCTTTTAGGATCTTCTGTGAAAGCTTCCCTCCCTCCTTCTCCTCCCCTTCCATCTTCTCCCCTCCTCCCTGATCGGGGGGTGTTTGTTTTTGAGAAGACTGAGTGTTGCTTGGAATTGAGAATTATAACGGGACAAGAAATGAGGGCGCGTTGCGCACCAATCTTCGTCGTTTTGAGAGAGAGAGAGCGAGAGAGAGGGAGGGAGAGAACACAGGTAGCGAGAGAATGAAGAGAGAGCAAAGGATGAATCAATAGGAATGAATCCGTCTTCCTGGAGTGGAGTGAGATCGTGAAGGCGAGTTCGTTCTCTCTCTTCCATGCAATCCTTTTCTTTTCCGTTGGCTTCCCGTTCGCCCTCGTCTCCGCCTCTCTCCGGGAACTATGATTCCGGCCCTTAGTGACCCACCAACACCACCACCTCCTTCTCCACCTCCTCCTCCTCCGCAACAACACCAACTCCAGGGAGGGACTTCTTGCACCAACGGCGGCTCGACACGCCCGCTTCTTCTGCCCCTGGTGTTGACGACAGAGGAGGCCAGGAGGAGTGCGTCCTCTCTGGAGGATGGGGCTCGTAAGAGGAGTTCGAGTGGACCCGCCCGAAGTCAGGGTAAGACTGCAGTCATGGTGTCTCTCTGTTGTTGTCGAACCCCATCTTTCGGGGCCGTCCTTACTTCCTCCTGTGGTCTGTCGTTTGTGGGCAACAACAGTCTGTGACGTAGACAGTACGCGATGTAGGTCTCATTTGATTGTATATAAACCTGAGCACAGGACTTGTATAAACCTGAGCACAGGACTTGTATAAACCTGAGCACAGGACTTGTATAAACCTTGAGCTCAATGGAAAGCCGGGAAATGGACAGCAATAAAATGGAGTCTTTGTTAGTGTGCTGTTTTACATAAGTGTAATTCTAGTGTTATAAATGTGAAATAAGTAATACATTTTCGGCGAGGCAGTTAGTCTTTACTTTATTTGGGTATCCTTTGATAGCGCCAGGCAACTTAATTTCGCTATTAACTTCTTTTGTCGTCTACTATCATGATTGTGTTGTTTGTAATCGCGAATATATGTATCTAAACAAAAACGACAGCCAAGAACCGAGCTTCTTAAAAGAAATAAGTTGAAATTATAATGATAGGAAGAACTGCCATCGAAGAAATTGATATAAACATGGCGCCAAGATATAATTGTTGCAATACTTTCTGTTTAAAATGCATATATTTATAGATCAATTTGGAACATAGATATACGTCTAAACTGTCAAATTCATAAAATATGATAACAAAAATTATGAAAAATAGCGCGGCAATGGTATAAATTACATTATTTTACTATGTTTTAGAAATTGGCTTACTTAAAACAACCACTTTTTGTATTCAAGTGGGTTTCATTGCTTTTGTAAAAATGTCCCATTGCCAAGAGTTTTTCATAATTTTTGCTGTTATATCTTTATTAATTTGACAGTTTAAACGGATACCTATGTTCCATATTGATCGATATATTTGTACATTTTAAACAGAAAGTATAGCAACAATTATATCTTGGCGCAATGTTTATATCAATTTATTCGATTGCTGTACTATGTATAATCATTATAATTTTACCTTTTTGTTTTTTAAATTTTGGCGCCCTTTTTATATCATTATCTTTAATGGCTATACTTCCTATCATCAATATCATTTTCTTTTTTTCTTTTAAGGAGCTCGTTTCTTGACTTTCATTATTGCGACGCGGTAGTTTTTGTTTAGATAATAATAAGAAGAAAAAACAATTTTTATCGAAATTGACCCCTTTTAAAAAGTATCTAGAAACTGTTTCATAAGTTTATCTCAGGTGCATTTTGTTACTTAGCGCTTGGCGATTACGTTGATACCAAAAATATGTCTTTTAATACCTTCTAGCCTGATTTATTAGCGGTCAAAAATAGGCCTATTCTCCTTAGCATTAATGGCTACAGCTGTTAACATCTCTCAAGCTAATTGCGGATGCTCTTATTCTTGGCTTGTCTAATAATTAATTATATATATAGTACCAGATATCTACATATGTAATGTATACCTATAGGTACTATAAAAGATATCTAATTTGTAATAAAAAAATGCTTCATCCAAAATCTGCAGCTGCATATATAATATATACATGTAAGTAAGCGTCTGCATATTCATAATGTATGCTATATATGCATATACATAAGATAGGTACATGCAATATATACGTCTATACCCAAGATCCCTGTGTTTTATGTTTACAGTATCTCAGATTATTCGTTACTGCAGTTAATTCTTCACATTTTTGGCCCATGAAGAGTCGAATTAACAAAAATACTCAACTGAAAAACTTAGTCGCCTTGTAGCAGTAAATATACCGCACTAAAATGATTTATCATAAAATTGAAAGACAAAATGGATTTTTTTACTGAGTAAATTCACTTGATACACTGATTGACATAAGCAATATTACAGCACTTGTTTTTTGGAATACAATGCACTGTAAACTCAATGTGGCCATAAAAGCAGCCGAAAGGAGTCGTATGTGAGAGGGGCCATAATACGGCGTATATAAAGACGTGTGGTGACGCGGTGACGCATCATTAATTAGCTCTATAGAGCCATCTTTCTTTCTTTCTTGATAGATTGTTTATTATACCCATTAAACAATCAGAGACATCCATTATTCGATCGGAATTTATTGATCAGCCTTTAACCGTCTATGTGTATCACTGTCACTACATATTTGCTGCAGTAAGACTTGCGTTGGACTTACTTAAATACACTTTTACTAAGAAACATTTGTTTATGATTATTTTACTGAATCAAAGAGGATTTAAAATTATAGTGGCGTGCTATAAATGGATTATTTTAACAATTACTACATTATTAATATATTTTCTAATATGTAGGGATATTTTGACAATTTCAAATGCTAATTTTGCTAGATCACCTATTCTCCCTGCCAATTCAAAAGAAAATGACAGTTTTTCCACCGACAATTTGAAAATTACGTCCTCGTCGTCAAAGCGAATGAAGACACTCATATTTATAATAGGTTACCAGATCTAAAAACCCCTTACAAGCAGTGTTGACCGTCTGAGAGAATTCTCCGGGGTCAAATTAAGCGTTCTACTTCGGCGCAAGGCATTTTTTTAATGTCGGTAATTTAATAATGAGAGCATAACTGAGTTCTTCTGTCGATTGCTTCTGCTATCGGAGGATGACACCCCACTTACATTTGACCTAGTAGGGTCCTTTTTATTGCGAATAGAAAGACTGAAGACAACGAGCACGCGAGAACGGAAAGACAAAGTATCAACACCACAGGCCTCAATGTCGCTGCAATACAATCTTCTGGAAAGACCACACCACGTCAACAACTTTCGAATACAAACAAATCCCGACAGCCAAAGAGCACAGCGAACATGGGATCGATGGAGATAAGTTCATGCTATAGATGTGGTTCGAATTCACTAGTTGCATCCAACTCAAGGTGCAAAGCGCGGAATTCAAAATGCAATGGATGTGGTAAGATCCACTTTTCGAGTATATGTCGCTAACCTAAACATCGCTCATCTAGACATTGATAATACTGACCATTCATATTCTATTTATGCCTCAAATTTAGAAAATGTTAACTCTACCTATGTTCTAAGATATGTTCTTTTAAATGGACGAAATGTGAAAATACAAAAGCCGGGATTATTGTTGTATCAAAATACCTTTTTCAAACTTGAAACAAGTAATGTAAAAGTTAGGGCTTAGGATAATTTTGAAATAGAAGTAGTGGGAAAATGTATATTACCTATTACTCAACAGAATGTTTCTTTCACCGATATTTTTATGTTGTAAATGCACACACTTCAACACTTCCACTCTTTACTAACAAACTTTGCAAAAGTTAGAAATAATTTCCAAATTATTTTGCTAATTTACGCTGGACTGATTTTATACATTTTGATAAAAGACTATGCGTCATTCAGTAGTTAGTGGTTTATAGATTGATAACATATATTTTGTAAATAAATAAAAATTTCCATAGTTTCACATTTGTACTTCTCGCGTTGTACTTTTTCATAATCATTTTTCATAAATGCATTATATATACGTATAATTACATTTACTGTCAGTACTGTTCACTGTTTATCATATCATTATTTAGTTGTACTTATTATTATACTGCAACCTTACCCATTTTCTGCCTTAGTTACCTATGATGTAACCTATAATAGGTCTTACAAACTCATTGATTATGTTTTACCATTTGTAATCATTTAGGTACTGTGTACCAATTACCATTTTGTAATTTTACTTTTCTGTATATATATACTTGTGATTCCCATTCTCATTAATCAATTAATCGCTTTATTATTAGATATATTCTATCAATACTGTTTTTACATTTAATATATATAATTTGAAAATATGGCCCCTTCATAGTTATGACCGCTTTTTATAATCATACGCATATAAGGTACGCATATAGGAGAGCTTTGGCCCCTTTATGGATAAATATTGCCCCAAAATGTTCGGTCCCTTACAGGAAAGAGACCGAAATCTTTTTATCCATTTCGGGCGTACACATTTAACAGTGTGGATAATAAGCAATATCTTATCATATTATTATACTGAATTCATTCCGATTTAGCATTTTACAAAATTTTCTTTATAGTATTTTCTAGAAAATTAAAATGTATTTCAATTTCTACGAATTATTGTAACCTATGTAATGATTGTAACATATTAAAAAAAAACATCATTTGATCAAATGTACCATTCTCATGCGAACGAAATCTCATGTTAAGCTTTCAACACAATTATCGGTGTATATATTTTTTAAATGCACAGATAACTTTTCCATAAAGTTGAAAAATATATATACATACATTACATTTATTACATTTATTATTAATTTATATGTGTAAATTGCGTGGCATTTTTAGGACAAAAGCTTATAATATATGCTGCTATATTGATAAAGAAATATATTGATCATATTTACTGGTTAATATCACATGTAGAGTTTTACATGCTGTATAGGTATAGCATAGAGTAATAAGTATTCATTACTCTGTGTATAACTATGCTGCTTAAGATAATGATGTACACCACATGAAATGTGTAATATTATTTGCAAAACATACTGAAAAATGCATATGATCTAATGAATTTTTAAATATGTAAGTTAAATAAAACCATTTCACATATTCATAATCTAATTTTCACATAACAATAAGTATACAAATATGTGTATTATATTCTAATAAAATATATATGAAAACGTTTTATTCTGATATAGAGTATTAGTACCCATACTATAATAAAATATTTAATTATTCATTAAATATTTATGTATTTACAAAATTTCAAATAAGGTCGTAAAATCTTGAAATTCATAACTTAATATTTGCTGAACTTTTAAAAGAGTTTCTTCTCAAAGAAACATTACGAATGTTTGACACGGCTAATAGTGTGATTTCTCTGTCAAGTTTGTGAATATCGGGCATTTCGGATCCATCCCGTGGATTCTGGAAAAAAACAATAAAAATACAAAGAATATTAAAATGATATATTATGTAGCACTTAAATACCTATAAATTACAAAAACTTCTGATATAGGCACCTATAAATAATATATTCAAATAGTTAAGGAGCGTTTCCTATCTATTTTTATGTGCGAAATTCAAATATTACATTTCCAAATTGATCCGATTATTTCTTAATGATTATAGTATAAATATTTTTCAAAAATATATACATATATATATACATATTAAAATATTATATAAGAATATATAATATATAATAGACATATATAATATATATTACATATGCACACATTTTT
>JAYRBW010139946.1:0-15191 GCA_036023295.1 Invenusta paracnida | reverse complement strand
TTACTATAAGATACGTAAATTGATACCTTTAATTTATTAGATAACACATTTAATTAAATACAGTTCTAAATTACTTTCTAAAAAGCTTGAGAATATTAAAAAACATAGTTAGCTCAAGTAAAATATATTTTTATAGAGCTAACACATTTTCATTCTTTTATGATATGAGCTAACACACTTTTGCCATTTTTGGCTAATAATAATCTAAAATATAATAAACAATATAAAAATACGAAGATATTTCATTTTCATTAGGAAAAACACATTATATAATAGTTTATATTATACAATAAATAATTATGGTAAATCATATTATTTTTTGTAATTGCACAATTGACGTGTAAAATAATATAGTTTGTTTTAATTGTTTATAATCTGATATTTACTAAACAAATGGTATATTATTTTAATTAATTTATATATACATATATTATTTTAATAAATACTGGCATCGTTTGTAATAACATTTTGATAAACTCATTTATTCACTATTAATTAACAGTTTACTGAATATTACATAAATATATAGTCCTATATTAGTATCTACATTCTTTGAAATTATAAATAAAACTGCTTTATATATCCACAACTTAAATATAATAATAATATAACAATAAATTATAAAAACTATATTAATGCTATAATAAAAAATTCAAATATCATGAGAGGTAATAATATAATTATGACTGTAATTATTTTTGAAAAGTGACTATATAATTATAATATGTATACATACAAAATTATCATAATTCTATAATTAACTATATATCTATAAACATTTATACATTATAAGTGTAAATTGAACAAAACAACACATATTAAGGATCACAAAATTGCTCAAAAAATATGTGCACACATATTAGACGTTGTTTATAGAGACTAGATCACCATACTTAGATAATATTGCATATCATACGAAATACATAAAGGCTTCTTTAGAATAATTGAAAATGTACACATGTACAAGTATTTATATGCATAATTATCACACTAAATATATAATTATATATTAATAATTATATAACAACTATTATGTAACAAGTGAGCTTGAAATTCATTGAAAATATATTGACAAGTCAAGATTATAAAGGTATATATATATATGTTAAAATAGTGTATAGTAATACTTAATGATGATTATATTTACAATTACCTATACAAATGACGCAATGAAATATCTAATAAAATTGTTCAAATCACATAATAAAGGGAAACAATGACTTTTATAAATACGCTAAGTATAAATATTATTCAATATGTGGGATTAAATTTTCTTTTTAAAATTATTTAGTACATAGAGTATTTGTAAGAATTTTTTTATATATAAAATGTTCAGAAAACTGCATTTTCTAAAATTAAAAAAATCAGTCGAGATATGATTTTTCTTATTACTGCGGTGCTTTTAGTAGCTCTGTGAAGCTATAGTTTCGACTGTCAAATCAATGAGCTGTGAAAAGTTGGTTTAATAAAATAACATTTTACATACGAAAATTTTCTTTTGTATATACGTAAAAATGTTAAATATACAAAGCTATGTAGAATTTGTGCATGCATATTATGCCTACCTACACGCTAATGTTCTCTTTTTTATGTTTATAAGAAATTGACAATTTATTTTTAATAAAAAAGCGTTAAACATTAACTAAGCTATATCTAAAGTTTTTATCGCTCTCCAGTGAAGCTAAAAAGTTTAACATTATAGAAAATTAATCACCATGGCTTTGTAACATATATTCCATATGGGCAAATTCGTGAATAGTTTTTTCAGGGTTTTTTATTGCCTGTTAATTCTTAAACGTAAGACAAGTTAGCAAAATTATTAGGGATAAGAGAAATTAAGTCGTCTATAGATTTAAACACAGTTTAAGTTCGTATAAAGTGTCATAAATATGTTTGCTTTAATTTAACTATGAGAATAAAGATTCACTAAGAACTTAAAAAATTAACAACAAATATATATATAATGCTTTATACATGATATGTCATATAAAGGGTATATGTCTATATGTATTGTATACGTATAAAACATGAAGATTTATGTTATTGTTTCTTATAAAATGCATG
Source organism: Invenusta paracnida (assembly GCA_036023295.1). Taxonomy (NCBI): domain Eukaryota; kingdom Metazoa; phylum Platyhelminthes; order Proseriata; family Coelogynoporidae; genus Invenusta; species Invenusta paracnida. The sequence continues at coordinate 13,127 of JAYRBW010139946.1, read as the reverse complement.
TCTAAATGAAAAACTTAGGGAATATATCTGTATACACATGAATTCAAGAAGTCATGAATTCATGAAGACTTGAGATTCAAATGTTGATGGAATTTATTAATTCATATGTTTGGATTATTTGTCTTCGCCCAAAAGGTGACTAATACTAAAACTTTTCTTTGATTTGGAAGTCTCCTTTACAGCTGTATGATCCGTTGACAAGAAAGATCTAGTTAGATCCTGAAATCACAATTAAGATATATTTTAATACATTATATAAAACATTATTTCTTTACAATATTGTTTATAATAAATTTATGTATATAAAAATGTTTATCATATTAAAAAATTCTACATTTTTTAGATATTTACTTTTCTTTCACACCAATTTTTATAAAGATATTTAGTTCCTTTAGGTTAAACATAATTAGATTGTTGCAATATTATAGGTACATTCTAATATTATAACAGATTCATATCGGTAGATTCCTAAATGAAACTTAATCAATGGAAAAGCTCTCTTTATACTATGGTTTTTACGTCGATAAAAATCGAAAAATCGATAATTTTCGCATATAATTATTTGATAAGTTTTTCTACAAAAAAGAGTAATTTTAGATAAAAATTTAAGCAAAAAAGCTTAATTGATAAATCAGTAAATCAAATACTATAATTTAATAAATGTCAATAATGCAGAAGTAATTACCTTATTATATTCTCTGGTAGACTGAAAGATGCTTGCAGGGTGATTATCAACTGGAGATGTGTTCCATTGAAACTGCTTTTCACCAGAAGACATATACGTGGGCTGATGAGAGGAAGCACTCATGTTGTCACCACCTATTTGAGCTGTATTTCTTAAACCAGCGCCTGAAGCGAATCCCCTCAACGCATCCAGCGTCCCAAAAGCTGAATGTGGAGATATCTGGGCAGTAGTGGTGCTAAGATTGAAGCCGTGTTGGCCGCCACCACCAGTAGCATTAGGAAACAAATGCGGGTGATAGTGATGCACTCCCCCGGGTCCTCTATGCATTGATGGTGCGGTACTGATGAGGAACTGACGGCCTGTGGGATGTGTCATGGGAATTGTGGGAGAGGCTGGACGCATGTAAAACTGGAATCCATGGACGGTGGAGGAGAGAGGAGAGGACTGTCCATTGGTCTGCAATACAGAGGTTGGCGGGGAGGGTAGCGAAGGTTCTGGTGGAGAGGTGGAAGTGGCTGTCTCCTGACAGACGCGGTGTAAGGGAGTGTGGTGCACTGTGTGCTGCTGACGATCGTTAGAAAGGGATGTCCAGCGATGATGAGGCTTCGTTCCTGTCTCGGGTGATACAGCTGCAAAGAGAAAAACAAAGAATATAGGATTATGTTCTATAGAAACTATCTAAAATCGATTCGTATAAATTTAACATAACATATTCTATGATAATGCGGGGGATGGTGGATAAGGAGATAATAGACCGTTAAATTAAAAAAATTTTGCCACACGTGTGCTGTAGTGTGCGAAGATAATGAGCCGTGTAACTCGAATCAGCAACCTCCATCGCACACGACGACCTCCGACAGTTTTTATACCTTATTGAGAACCCGCAGATAATTTATATTATCTTTTCAGACACGCAAATTGAGCAACCAAGAATTCAACACTCACTGTCTTTATGACCGACACTCAATAAACCTATATATATAGGCATGGTTACCACAATTTTCCAGTCTAATTACTCGCTAAATGGCCACAACAACTATCCTCTAATAATCAGGTTCATACTTTCAGAGATGACTAGCGCTATATATACGAAATGAACGTGTATAATTGCGCATCATTATAAAGTAAACGATACATTTTTTGTTCAATCAGTTCATCTTTTCAGGCAAATTCAAAAACACGACAAGAGAACTCACCAGGAGTATCAGATTGCTTCTTTGACCAACTATGAGGACTTCCAGAATCCGGATAGCTGTACCCGCTCAGTCGTTTCCTTAGGCCGATCGCAATGTCACTGTTTCCATTTTGGTCAGCCTCGTGCAGCGAACCACCATGGTGACCTTGATGTTGGTAGACTGAGCCAGAAAAGAAATTCTCACTTCCTGATTTCCGTCTTGGGCTTCGATCTTGCTCTAATTCCTCCTGAGCTATTCGTTTCCTTCTTGAGGCCTCATGAAGTCGGTCCGTCAATAACTTCGAATTTTCGTCTGCTAAATTATGTTGGTCTGAATCACTCAGATTGGAGTTGCGGTTCCCCACATTGTCCTCAACATCACTCGACTGCAGGTCATCCACACAGATATCGTCATCGTCGTCGTCTAAATCCTCACCAGATTCCGCAGAAGTGGTCGATGTAGCCTGTTGAAGCCGTTTGCGCCTAATAAAGTTAATAAAAAATGAGAAGCATTTAAGAAAATGTGTATTCTAAATTAAAATCTATTAATATTCGAGAGTTATACTAAATGTAAAACATTATACACATGAAATTTCAAAGAATATATTTATTTGACTTAAGAAAATCCGATTTTTTTCATAATCTTTTAGCCGAGGAGTGACAAACTATACCAATTTAAAAGTTAGATAAAATATTTTAACATGCACTTTCAACTTATGGCCGTGAATAATGTTTTACGAAATCCGTCGTAATAAACTTTCTATATTTATACATTATAGCAAAACATATTCAAAATTATAAGGAAGTTCATGCTACTAATAACTTTATAAGTACTAAATATAGCTGACTTCTGCAGTGGAACATTATGTAAACCTCAGTAGTGCTTTCATCCTGAACGGCGCCTTGTCATCAGTGTTCTATACAAAAAGGGCGATTTGCGGTTGAGTGGAATTAACTTTTAACCAGATATCATTTCAATTATCTCCCAATTCAACTTCCTCCATGTCATTTCGCAATACAAGCTGTTACTAGATGCTGGCAATTGTTATTTTAGTTGAATGAACTAAAATCGGAAATGCGTTGGCCATTTTGTTAAAAAGTTCAACTCTCAAGTCACAGTATATATTAAGACAAAGAGAAATTAATAACATTGAATGAGCTCTTTCGTATATAAATTTATATATAAAATGACTTTGTTTATGTTCAATAAATGTTATGTACGTTTCATCTATTTTAAAAGATAAATTTACAAATATATATTATATATAATTTATCATTTAGAAAATTAGAAAATTAGAAAATGGAAACTTTTTTAATTTTACCATTGAACCAGGTTTGTTGAATAAGACTATAAGAGGATACGATTTTGAAGAATATCATAGATCTGAACATAGAGAAATTGTGTAGTAAGTTATTTATAAAATATTTTTGAGGTCATTTAATAACAATTTTACAGTCTAATGCAGTAATTATAACATATTTTGTCTGTAATATTCAGTGTTGATTATTTTAAGGCCCAGAGGATTTCGACAGGTAAATTGACTTATTTATTAATTTAATCACCTTACATTCACTTATGTCATATACCTAGCAATGGACAATAAGTATATAATATAATTTAGGTCTCTGAACATTCTGACCATCTTTATCGACAAAGGTTATCCACCTCAGTTGATAAGGGTAGTCGAAAAGTCCAGGGACTTAATTTTTATTATACCCATATAAGCAATATTGTATATTTACGCTTGTTTTTTCTTTATTATATTATCATACTGGGGATGGCCAACATTATTAAATACCTATATATTATATGTAGTCATTAATATCTATAGAATTGCATAGGGGAGATTTTATTAAAATAAATCCCAGTGAGTATTTTATATCCAAATGACATACATTTTGTATGTATTTTTATGAATATATAAATATGAAAAATAATACCACCAATACCCACTTTTTTTCTCTGCGTCCACTTCCATTATCCCTGAAACCCTTGGCGAATGGATTGTTGTCGATTTTCAGTTGCGTGATCTGAAAGAAAATAGAAATGGGTGTTATTTATCAGAGTTAAGATATCATATGTTTATGAACTTTTGATGCACATCATGAAGCGCTATTAACTTTTATGAAGTTTTATTTAACTTAAATTTGAATAACTTAATTATCAGTAGTTTTAAATATTATGCATTTTTGCTCTATGTAATAAACAATCACATTTATAAAACTAAACTTGAATATATCATCAGCATGCTATCTATAATATAAGAAGGAAAATCTGAAAAGAAAATCCATAAATGGGAGTGTCGGGCGTATGAGTAGGAGGTCCGATCCATATAATAGTGACAACTCTTGCGACTTCTTCACTCTTTAAGTTTGCGCTAGACTGTTCATCAATAGTTTGCCACACCCTTTAGATCAAGAGTAAATTATATCTCCTCTCTTTCTGATGAGAGATGTCGAGATATTGGATCATTCATTGTTTGATATTAGTGGTGAATTGTAATCCGGATGACTGATCCGATCCGATCTTACAAAGTGCCGTGTGGTCTAAAGTGGAGCATGCCTGGTCCAGCTGCCTTGGTTGGATCTGGGGCCATAGCAAGCTCATTTTCTAGAGGATTGTACAGAGGCAGTCACCTGTGTATATGATCGCCACCTTTGTAGGTCAAGTTTCAAACAGGAGGGTGCACCTTCTCAAAGGTGACGATTTTATAATCGTCATTGTTATAATGTATACGGTGGAATCGAGAAAAGAGTGAGCTGATAAGTGTATCATTTCTTTTTCACTGCTTATTTGAGTATGTTTATTATTGTGCACTTACTGTCTATAATATCTATAATATACAATAGAGAGGGTGAGATAATGACTGCCGATATGATGTGATGAGAGATAGAATTAAAGTGATAATTATAGAAATATAGATTTCATAATGACAGATCGAAAGATGGTTCAGAGTTTCTCACCTGTTCATTTTGGTAGGCGGTGACGGCGATGAATTCAGTCTCATCAAAAGTGAAGGTGATAAACTCACAGAAGTTGACTTTGTGGAGGTCGTCAGCTCGGACAATGTGGAATCGGGGGATGTATTTATGCATGGAGTTGAGAATTGTTTGCTAAAAAAAAGTGTTATAATTTAGCATTAAATATGTTAGTCCATTTCATATTTTAAAGTAATATTAATATTTTTTATGAATAAACATTTTTGATTAGTACATAATTTATTTATTAATATATAAAAATTTTAATTATTCTTTTAAGGAAATCTCTGTATGTATATATATACATACGTGGCTAATATATTTATTAATATTCAGTTTTAATTAATTATTGCAACAAAGGTCATTAATTGCAAAAATAGTCAAACTAAAAGATAAATACATTATTATATAATATAAATGCATAAATGAAACCTCAATATAGATTAAATTATATTCAAAAAATTTCACCATAATTTTAACATCGCAAATAATACATATAGAGAAGATAAAAATAAAATTAACAATTAAAATATAATCGTGTAATTTCCTGTAATGGATGTAATTATTTTGTGAAATATATTTTATTTTTAAAAATAATACATATTCTTTTCCTTTTTAATAATATGAATAACATAAATATATACATATATTTATAATGTCTATAGATTCAACTATATAATACTCACAAAGGCTTGTTTGTCGGCAATGTTATTCGTTAGTTTGAGCTTATGAAAGGAAATGACCTTCTGCATCCATTGATCCCCATTTGCCGGCGAGTCTGGGTGAATGTAAATGCGTTTGTGTGGCTCAGGATCAGCTTTTCCCGCCACAGTCCACCGGCCATTGTGGAACTTGTAGCGGTTCTCCTCACGTGGTACAATGTCCATCATCATGACATACTTGGACTTGGCGTCCAAACCGCTTACTTTGATTTTGAAAGCTGGAAACATTCGTCTGTGAGGGGGAGGAGGTATAGAGGGAACAGCATTGTTGAATACATTACAAATAAAATTAAAATGGTGATATATGCAGATTGTATGGCAGAAAAGATGTTATACTATTTTGTATGAGACAAAATATATTATTCTTTTTTCGTGCATGGTTTACAACTTATGAATTATAAACTTAAAATATATACCAAAAATTAATGATCTTTATTCGATATTGAACGATATATGTATATAATAAAAAATATTACTACCAGGATATGTTTAATTAATTTTTTATATAAAGATACACTGGGCATGCTTTTCCCTAAATTTTTATGTTAATTTATTGTATACTACATGTCTATTTATTCTTTGTCTGTAATTTTTAAATGTTTCAATTATTTATTTATAGATTTTTAATAACTTTGAACATTTAGTATTAATAGTTATTATTTTATTATTATTTACATTATAGTAAATTGCTAATATATTATGTTCGTTCAAAACACATAAGAAATACAAATAAAATATTATCTAAATAATCCAAAAAGTCAACTTAAAAATTTATAAAAACATCAAATATATATAAAATATTAACTTATAGTTCTTTTTTAACTATTGTAATTTACAAGCTTATATGATTTCATAATAATAATGTATGAGTAAGTAATATGACTGTGTGTATAATATACTTTGCTTTTTATTTGTTTTTTTCACTTATACCTACATATGTATATAACATCAAATATACAAAGCGTTTGTAAAATATACCGCTACCGAAATATGTCAAAGTAACTGGTGCCATACGCAACGATCCAGATTTTGGAGGTGCCCAGTATAAGCTCCCACTCTATATATAAGGTGTGACTGCACGTATATAAGGTGCACAAAATGGATGCATGTATTTAGTTGGGTGCGTGCTCTAATGTAACTCTAAACTAGCCCTGTCAATCACATGAAACAGAATTAAAGCGAATACTATTAAAGTACGTTTATATTAAGTATATTTAATCATAATTTAAGGGCATTATATATCACAAAATATTTTGTTCAATCGGCATTTATAAATAATGTAAACATATGGAGAAATTTCTTTAGATATGGATACTGTGGATAGATCTTTAAAAGGTATCTTTCTTTTGAAATATACATATATATATAACTAGGAGTACAAAACAGGAAGGTATTCGGTTAAAGTTGAGAGCTCCTTCGTTTTTAGGTAAGTTATGACAAGTCTATGTAAGATATGTCTGATATAAAAAATATTACCTGAATATCATATAAGGTGCTAATATTATAGATGCAACTCTATAGCCATTATATTTGATGCTTTGTATCCATCCGACTACTGTAAATGAAGCTCAAGTTAGAAGTCAAGTATGTCATTAACACGCTATAAACAATAAAAATGCGTTTTTTGCCATATTTATATTTATTGGCTTTAGAACACGTGCAAATCAGTACAAATAAATCAAATTTGTAATATGAGTCTATATATATATATATATAATATTGCTACTGTAGCACGTATCCATATTGAAAAGCAATATACCAAACATAGGTATATATTAGTACCTTACTTAGGTACATGATATATTTGTATTTATTTGTATAAAAGTAGTTTACTTACATAAGGCATAAAATTGTTATGTTTTATAAGTGGTAACTTAAAGTATTATAGGTACATTGAGAAATAGACTATAAAATACAATTAGACTAAAATAAAATAAAACAAAGTAAATAGACTCGACTCGACTCATATATGAGGCTATATGACGCAATAAAATCCAGTCAATTAAAGAAAAGTGCGCGAAAGTATGTTGCTTTTTTGTGTTTATTAATGCACTCGAGTATCGAGCAGCGACCCGTCTATATAATGAGTCGCCGTTACTTTATTGGCGCCTATAATTAAGAGGTAGGTATAGTCTGCCTCTTATTGTACCACTTTAGTTAGAAGTCTAAATCAAGTAGGTATATGGAACACTACCATGAAATAATTTTGAATTAATTCAGTATAAGTACCTACCTATACTAAATTATGCTTACTTAAAGGAGTAATTCATGTTTTAAGTGGTAACAACTTCCACGTATATATAACACTTCCATATATAAAAATGTCTAAATAAAGTAGGCTTATATGTAAACTGTTGCAACTTTACAGGGACTATAATATAACAATACCATTTCTGTGAATAGTATAATATACATACACTTAAAAATCCTTTTGTTATATTAGTATAAATTAGTTCGACACTATATTTGGATATATAATACTAAAATAAAATAAATATTTTTTATTCTTCGTGTAAAATAAACGTGTGTTTATACACATAGTATATCAGGGCAGTCTTTAATATAGACTCCAAATTAGAAAACTATTTAATGTGTATGTACGTACATATCATATATTATTTCTCACACTAAATTGTTTGTGCAGATATATTCTGTTAAAGCGTTTGCGCAAAATTACTTCCTAAACGCATTATGTGCATAATAATAATAACAAAATATCTATTATAATAGATATATATATATAGTCTATAATAAACATTATATTGTATACTTAATATGATATTATATTAAAGTGTTATATACTGTAACGTTATTATAATACTTCATGGGTATATATATAGTCAATTCCTCTTGGCGCCATTCACTACTCGAAATGGAGTACTTGACTATAGTGTAGATAAATTATAGCGTTCCCGAGTGTTAATAGCAAGTAAATTCGTAAGACTATATATATGTTTAGAGAAAACTATCAATAGTAATTTATTGAAGCACTTATTAAAAAGGGGTCGGCCGTTTGAATGTTGGCATTATACATGTATATGTGTTTAATAATATATATAATATACTGTGGCATATTGTTATAACAAATAAATATACGTAGAACTATAATATTTTTGAATACATATTATATATACACAATTCTTTGATAATATTGTTTTTTAAGTTGAAAGGCAAGCCGCATAAATCAAATGGTTAATTCACACTGGAAGATTTTGTTTAACGATTAATGCGCCGCCTATATATACATATATTGGAGCTATATAGCTTGTATAAGTTATGTAAATATTATTGTATTTTCATTATTTATTGTGTTATTTAAACAGTTTAAAATGTTGTTTTCTTTTAGAGAATTTATTTCAATGTATATAATCATATGTATATAAATCAATGTTATATACATAAACATGTTAAATAAACATGTATAAATATGTTATATACATATATATATATTTAATATTAAATTTTTTGTTATTTAAAAATACAATATTTATGGTAATTTTATATATAGATCAGAAATTGTAGTAAACATTTTCCGAAATTTTACTTATTTCAATGTATATAATCATACTTCTGTGTAAATCAATATACATCTGTTTATTTTATATAATTATTTAATGATAAGTGTTTTGTTATTTAAGAATACTATATCTATATGTGATATTTTTACAATATAGATAAAAAATTATATGATACTTTCTTCATATTTTAACTTAAGTCTTGATGTCATGTAAACATTTTAGATTTTTTTATAATAAGGAATAATATAAAATTTCTATATATGAAATAATCAATAATCACAAAGATAATTTATTTTGTATTTTCTTATACTTTTCAGAAACTTAATCGATGGCTATAACTGTGATATACACCTATACTGTCTTTCATTGCTTTTCGACAATATATTAGTTTGTTGCTATACATAAATAAATGAACCAGAAATATATAATATATGAAAAATCGCAAGTGTTTCAAATGAATCTAAACAAATGTAAGTCAATCAAATATTAGGTTAGGAATATAAAAGTGTATATGAGGCATATATGATTAAAGAGTTGTTTCTTAAGTAATAAGATAACTGGCAGAAACGAGCACTGAATGAAGAAAGCCTATAATATCCCGAGAAGGGAAATCTCATATATACATTTATATATGTAGTTGCCAATTGATAAGCTGAGAATTGTACGCAAACTGTAAAACTAATTTTCACCATAATTTTTATCGGCATTACCTGAATATGTGAACGTAGTGCCAACACACAAATATGTCCGAGAAGTGGAATTAGAAATCCACACAATTTTTAATCGAGTTGACTATATAAATACACAACTTGCCTACACCAAATGTATGACCCTAATGAATCGTATGATCCTGAACCGCGCGGAAACCGCAAAAGGGGATTGCAGACACTAACCACTGTGAGAAATCTAATCATGATGAGCTCCTACTTGCGTGTAAATTGGTGTTGTATATTAGGAGGTTCAACCTGTCAATATTCAACTGAATATCATCTTATAACACCGATTTCCCGGGTTAACAAGGTCATGTTTACATATAAATGTCTTTCAAGTTTTCTTCGTGTATTTTATATTTTACTGATTGTATCTATAGAAAATGTATTATTTATATATAATGTACATGCGTAATGTTTATACAAATTCATGTTAAAAAAACGTACTTTTCTAAATGACCTAAGTTATCATGCATATCTTTGGAATGAACCCCACCTTTATGTTATTAAACAAATACAATTCATTTGATTTTCTATGTAATTTATGCATTCAGTTTTTTTTATATTTTATTAAAATTTGATTTTTAATATTGATTAAAATAAAATATTTATATAATTTAAAACAAACTTTAAATTATATTATTGAACTAATTAATTATTATAAGTTATAAAATTATTTTCCGAATTACCAAAAACAACTTTATGCATTCGTATGTAGGTACTTATATTAGCACAGTGAAATATGTTGTCTATGTATTCGTTACATCATAAATAATTTAAATGAAGTATACATTTTACCGAAAACCCGTGAGATTTTGATATGCAAATGTAAATATCGCTCAATATAATTCATGTGAAATGTTCCTTGAATCCCATACTTAAAAAATATAACATGCTTATACATAATATATATATTATTTGTATGTGTTCAAATTGTTTCAAAGTACAACTATAAAATATCAATAAGTACCGCATGAGTACATTGGGAAACATTACTCAAGTATAGGAGCATAAACTCACCTTCCCGACTTAGTAATGACCATTTCAGTACCCATCCGATGGAAAGAGTTCCATAAGCCTTTCTCTGCCAGCTCAGCCTTGGGACTGTCCTTCTCTTTTACCAGTCGCTCCTCCTCCTGGATCTTCTTCAGGTATTGACCAAACTCCGAGTTCACATTCAAGTGGTAACTGTTGAGCGGAGAGGGAAGCATAGGGAAGCTGTGATGGAGGCCTCGATGATGTTGTGGCCTAGGGGGTCCAGGTGGCGAGATCGGATGATGGTGCTGCTGTTGACGTTGATGCAGGAGAAGTGCCTGATTGTAGATTTCCGCTGCTGACCCACCGTTGCCTAGAAATGAATGAGGTGTTGTTTGGAATGGGCCGCCGCTGCTAGATAGGCAGTCGAAGATACCACTGGGCCAGCTACTGGTCTGTGGTGGACTGCAGCTGTTCAAACCAGCGAAGGGGGATGTGGGCGGCCAAAACATACTACTTGGTAGCTGATTAGGGTTTTCGTTGCTATTACAGCCACCACTGCTAATATGATGCTGCGGAAACACCCAGGAACTCATGACTGGGTTGCAACCTCCAATAGAACCGCTTCCTGATGTCTCCTTGGTGGGCGAGGAAGGTGTTAGCTTTGTTGCGAGGGGATTTCCTGCCGTTGCTAGGTGTTGTAGAGCTACAGTTGCCATGGTATTTTTTTCGTTCAGATCGAATTGTTTCTGCGGATCCAAATGCATATACCTTCGAGTCCGGAATCAAATCCACGTCGACTCAAGGTACAAGTTTTCCTCTTCTTAATAGTGTTTTAAATAAATCGATTGAGTGGTACACAGTCGTGATGGTTAAAATATCCACAATTTATTGTGAAAGTCCGGTAATTAAAAAATAGGTATCGAAATGCAAAGAGAGGGCAAAATTTAAATTACTTTTCTAACTTGTGTAGTGAATGAATGTACCTTTGAGCATTCCGCGGGAGGGTCAAATAAGTAATGTTGTGTTATACATTGCAGAGACACATAATTTAATGCAGATTGATAGGCGACACCAGATTGAACAATGAAAGTTTAGAATTGACCAATGAGAGGAAGCCGTGGCTCAACATTGTCAAATCTTTCTGGTAATGACAACATTTTGAGTAAATTGTTCCAGCCTGCAGCAGTTATATCATCAAATCGAAACTCATAGAATTTGAATAGAGTTTGTTCATACAATATTCTAATTATATTGGAAAACCTAATTAAGTATTAATTATCAATATTTGCAAATGACTTATATATACATAGGTTGGTATATACCTACCTACCTACTAGGTATAGGTAGGTAGGTATTTTCTCAGGAAATTGATTTTTACATATTATAATTTTAACTAAAAAGAATTTGCAATGTTGCAATCGCTTTTTTATAATTATTGTTTACAATTATTTAAATAATGTTAATTTGGTTACTTTTCAAGTACTACCTTATTTGACCAATTACTATAAGTTTTTATTTATTTATGAAGCATACCGTATTTTTTTTTAATAAACGCCGGGGCGTTTATTAGACAAGGTTTTTTTTTGCTGCGGCGTTTATTTGAGGGCGGCCTTTAATCGATGGCGGCGTTTATTGCAGATGTACCAATTTCATCGTCATTTATTATATTTGTCATATCTTGGGAGTATTTATAGCCATAACATAGATGGTGACACCGACGAGGATTCTGATGGCGAGGATGACAACGATGTTGATGACATTGATATTTAATTTATACTGTTGATGTACCTATACCTAATACCTACCTACATGTTGTTATATACCTAAAACATTTCTCTGCCGCGGCGTCTATTAGACAAGATTTTTTGCTGCGGCGTTTATTCAAAGAAATACGGTATCTAATAATTATTCCTAGTTTGTTTAATGATACATATTAGGATAAAAATATTCACCCAAATATCAGTGGGTTAATCTTTATTATATTATAGGTATATATAGATATCACTGAATTAGTAGATACACCAGATTTTTTACAGGCCCCATCATAGGGCACCTGTGGCGAATAATATACCTTCTGTAATAATTCATGGTTATTATCAGAATAAAATTAAATGAAGTTTCTTATTTAAAATAATTTTTATGTCTACAATGCGTTGCAACGCATATTCACAAGTTAAGGCATAATTACATAGGTATATTTATTAGTTAAAATTAGTATTCTAATTATCTTTATATTAGATATATATATGGTATAGATATATTATATTATTATTAGCCAAAATGGCAAAAAGTGTGTTAGCTCATATCATAAAAGAATTAAAATAAGCGTAAAATGTGTTAGCTCTTTAAAAATATATTTGA
>JAYRBW010139935.1:0-15191 GCA_036023295.1 Invenusta paracnida | reverse complement strand
CTCAAGTCAAATATATTTTTAAAGAGCTAACACATTTTACGCATATTTCAATTCTTTTATGATATGAGCTAACACACGTTTTGCCATTTTTGGCTAATAATAATTGATTTATAAATATTAGCAATCTTTATTTTAATTTAAGTTATGTCAAAATAGCCCAGAAATGATATTTTTAAATAGAAAAAAATAAAGATAAACAAACGTATAACAACAAAATTTCTTGATATTTAAACATAATTTTACCTTTTTAATTTGTTACATTATTTTAATCACAATACGAAACAATGTTTTAAAGTAAAACAAAAATCCATGGCAAAAGGACTTCAAATATATTATAATAAACGCCTAAGTTCCAGTATTATTAAAAAATGACAGCAATATAGCAATCACTACATTACACAATCATCATGGATCGATTTCTGAACTTTGAACGCAGGAACTTATTAATCATATGAATGAACACGCAGTTCAGTAACTTAAATGCAAGTTACTATAGACGATAAAAAGAGTGGATCCTCTAAATAGAAAATGGTGCAAACTATTTCGCAGAATACATTTCAATAAATAAAGTGTGTGGTTCAATATGTCGTTTTCACAGTCATAGTTTCATAGCAGGCTTAGTTGAGTGAGTTTTAATACTCAATAAAATGAAGTTTTTAAACTTTAAACACAAAGGAAAACAATGAAATATGTATCTTGCGAAAAGTAATTTAATTATGCGCATTATTTTTCTAAACTGATACCAAGAAATAAAGATTAATATCTAAAAATAGTAACACAATAGAGAAAACATCTCAAATATAAAAACATACATAGTTTACATAATTCTAATTATTACTCTTTCTTAATCATGAGAGAAGCATCCATAAAGGGAGTGGACAATCTTTTGCGTAAATAGATTTGGAGCTATTATTGCTCACAATACGAGACAAGAGTTACGCCCATAACATCAGCTTGTGGGCGGGACTACCTTCAAACGAATGTTACATATTTATTAGACAATATTGATAAGCCACATGCACATAGGAATTCTGGCTTTATGCAAAAAATTAGACTACCAATACACGTCTATAAAATCTAAAAATAATCACTGTAAAGAAATTTTTTTCTTCTACATGGTTTATAGCAGATGATTGAAATTAATTTCCCTAATTTTTCCCTGACTATGATATCTACGTATAGAGTTTTCGCTATCCTTGCACAATTTATATAAAAACACATTTTAAAAGCCAAAACTTTGTGTTGCAATATTCTGTGTACACAAATGATTGTATAATTTAATAATTTTCAACACTACAGAGTAAATCTTGCGGATAATATAGGTACATACATAGATTCGTTTTTACCACATACAGGCATTAGAATAGACCATTCTAAAATTTCCGGAAAAACATTATCCTACGCGTTAATCGTATAGCCTATAAAACCGATTTTTTTTTAGGTTTTATTACCTAGGAATGCATATAAATGACTGTCCAGATATATCTTATAATGTATTATGTTGTTTGAGAAACTATAACTTTCATAAGACACAATTTTCAAAATTATAATTCACAGGTCAATCTATCAATCTAATTATCTCGGAAATATTTTTGAAAACTGTATATTGCATTTATTGATATAGCAAGCAATGTTTAATCAGTGGTTTCAATGAGAAATCGGATTTTGACATATGATAATGAATTTCATTGACATTTCATGTTAAACCAATTATTTTAAAATTTATACTAAAATAAAAAATATATTGGTTTTTGATATATGACAAAGATTTCATACTTTAGTGACATTGGATTCTTAACCTATTTTTTTAAATTTATACAAAATAAAAAATTTCCCTGACTAATTTTCAATTTTTCTGACTTCCCTGACCGCTATGAACCCTGTTCTAAGTATTAATTACTTCTCAAATATATACATATATATATCGTATATTCATTTAAGTAATTTATTGCAGTTAATATCTAAATCAACCAAAATAATTAGGTTTCACGGAATTTTCTTTTACATAAACAATAAACACAATGAAAATTCAAGTGCATTTTTTAAATCCTGGTGTCTATTGTTAAAACTATATACTACTTATTGGCTAATTACCAATATTCTGCTATATTGATTGAAATCCATTGATTTTTTACTGTCCAAAATTTACAATGTAATGAATACGAAAAAAATAAGACAGTAATTTCTATGTATTAACGTTTTATGACATTGATTCTGTTCGAAATGCCTTTTATATAATTTCGTGTTCCTAATAATCGAGGCCTAATCCTAAAATATATCTAATATTTAAGTTTTCTATAAAACACGAAACTCTAGAGAATGATTTGTTAAAGTTTTGGTATCTGCGTAGGAAAAATATATATAGTGTGTGTTTGTACTTATAAGCCTCAAGTTTCATGATTATATATCCACAAAGAAAAGCGGAAGGATTAAATCCCCCCGCGCACTTCTGGGAACAGAAATGTGCACAGTAGGATAGTATATATAAATAGTTCACTTTTATGCATTCATCAAATAAATCGATATATATATATATATATATTTATCAAGGCAGAAAGGAGAAAAACAAGAAAATAAAACAATAGTAGTAGCTAGAAAGAGATATGAAGCAACTATAGCAGATCATAACAAATAAGAAGCAACATATTGGTAGGTACTTTTCCTTTGGACTTTTGCCACAAAAGTAAAAACAATTCTAAGGCTATATAGATCATAGATATCTGTTTTACTTTGTATACCTACCATGAAATGGCTAACGTAAGAATTTGAAGAAGTAAGTTTGTGGTCAAAGATATTGATCTTTTATAAACAATTAATTACCACGATATAAAAGTCTAGTAAAAATATTATATATATTTTTAATACAAATTTTTTAATAATAATATGTTTGCCACAAATGTAAAATACACAACATTTCAGTGGAAATATTTTAGATTGTCATTCTACGTATTATATACCTATTGATTGATTTCTATACTTACAGGATTGGCGTGTTTTTCTCAGTAAGTATACATGGTACATGAAATAGTATTGAATTAAACAATTCAATGAGTTAGTATAGACAGTAAATGCTAAGAGCTGATATAATGCGAATACAAATCAAATAAGATTTCTCAAGTGTAAACAGTCAGAAGAGAGATATTATATATATATAAGGTGAAGTATTAATTAACACCAAGGCTGAAACGAAGTCTTCACTAAATAGACTTCAATATTCGATTATCCGAATAAGCAACATGAAATCAAGATTTTCCCTTGAATATTCTTCCAAAGAATATATATATAAATAGAGGTAAGGGTGCATGATTCAAGTTACAACACTAAGTGCCCAGTTGTGGTTATTAAATTGGTTTCAATTATAATTTATGTGTGGATATATTCCATGGACTTAATAAATATAAGCTTAACAAAACAGTCCAATGTTATGTGCTATATATATTGCTTCACCTTACTGGTCTCAGCTCTCTCTTATATCAACTGTCTATTCTAATTGGCGGAAATGTTTGAGTCAATATATTATTATTTGTATTCGTCAAACAAAACTGTGGGTATACAATCTCATACACCAACACATCCAATATAATGAACATTCGATAAAAATTGACAGAATTATTTCAGTAGCTTTATATATAATTAAAGGATACATAACTAAAAAAGTCAAATATAAATTCTACCTGATTTAAACTAAATGCCTAGGTACATGAGTCTTCCCGATACATTACCGAGATGGTAATAGCAACATTTTGTGAGGATTTACTGCTGTATATTCAACACAAGTAAATATACTGGCATCGGGTGAACATGTCGACATGCAATGTTTTGAACATATTCTCTATATAGACCGTGTGAGGTATCGAAGGATTCGGTCATGACTGAAAATAAGGCCACCTTAACACTTTAATAATAATAGCTTTTAGCGGTTTAAATAAAATAAATTACCTATAGTGAAATTCTAGATGCCCGTGATTTCAAATTGATTTAAGGGTTTATTTACCAATTGAAACCAATTTCCAATGATTTTCAAGTAATGCTGGTATGCTGGAGAGAGAAATAACTCGTATTTTATAGGGCTGGACGGATTTTTTCCATTTTTAATAAAATAGTTGATTCGCGTAAGTACCAACACCAAAACCTGAAGTAAAACTAAATAAATAATAAACATTTAAAAATCGCTCTTAAAATTTGTATCCGTCCTGTCGCTGTGATTATTTTTAATTTATTTGAATAAATCAAAATATTGTTTCATGATATTGTGTATTGCGTTTTACAACTCTCCGTGATAAATTAGGTTATAACGTGCAGATCAGTCAGTAGAGACATATATATACTTGGAAGTCGGATGTGTGGTCAATATACGTCTATATCCGTGGACATTTATGGGCATAATTCATAAGTATTGGATTTATTAAAAAATTCAAATAAATTATGCTGCATGTTTCAAGCCTCTGTCATTATTTAGATCAAAATGATAACGATTAATTTATTTTGGTAATTCTAGTAGTGAAAGCTGATTCTCGATAGTTAAAAAAAATGTAATGAATTTTAGGTCACTTAAATATATTAGAAATTTTTTGCATCTAAATTAGGTGCAGAAAATAGCTGTTTGTCTTATAGTACCGAGACTGACGCTAGGTGGGCAGCAGCCTAGATATGGAATGTATAATCCGCTCTCTAATGATACCAGGCACGCCTACACTGGTGCTAGGTGGGCAGCAGCCTAGATATGGAATGTATAATCCGCTCTCTTTGATACCAGGCATGCCTACACTGGTGCTAGGTGGGCAGCAGCCTAGATATGGAATGTATAATCCGATCTCTTTGATACCAGGCACGCCTATACTTTTTGGGGTGATGCTATAGTTGAGACAGTTAACTGTAGTCGATCCTGGATCATTTTACCCCTACTTACATTTAATACAGTTAAATTATTGTACTGCTACCGGCAGAGTGAAGTGGTGATATAATCTGTCCCCAAAGATAGATTAATTACAGACACACACACAGTCAAGTCAACCTACATTTGCGGTAGCAAGTAAAAGAGACGTAAAAGTTATAAGTCTGTTGTAAAGAATTATTTTAACGATTTATTGATTTTCTGACACTGCAATTGAGAAAGCAAGAAACAGATAAAAGCAGTATGCATGATTACGCCATTGTGTCTGATAGAGCCAGATCCCCATACTATTATAGCCTGCGTATTAGTAAGCTTTCCAATTTCAATGGAAGCGTGTGATTTGGGCATATTCAGAACCTTATCAGGTGTATATACCTACCTACCTTCACCTCCAGAACTCTATATAATCTCAAATGATTTTCTTCTTATTTTGGTCTCCAAGTTATAGCCTAGTTAGCTTGTTATTGTAAGGTATGTATATTATTTAGGTATAATAGCACAGAAATGATTCCAAATAGGTATAGACAAAAAATAGCAAACTAAATTAATCTCTTTGAAAGAATTGCACAGCCACGATTGACAATTTGTACAGTGTAGGTATAATTCGTTTCATCATAAAAGGTATGATGTAAAACGCTCTATTAAAACCACAATCTTCTAATTGAATAAAATAGAAATAATCCCTGACGCACGAGCAGTTCAAAATAAATGCTTGGTTCGTTGCTAGGGACGCTTACAATGCATCCTTTGGCACAGTTGTCTTAAAAGTTCCAACGACAGCTTTACATACAATACAAAGTAGGTCATATAATTCAACTGGCTTTATCCTCGGTATCTAAGCAACATATGACCTTGAAACCTTGGAATAGCCTAGAGACCACCATAGACTAGGCTACGAGATAAGTTGGCCTACTGTCATATCCCTCTTGGCAACGACGTCATTAATGCTAAAATATTGCGGTTGTTAAGGGTGACATGATACAACGGATCGATAGGCCGTGATGGCCTCTATAGGCGATTCCGAAGTTTCAAGGTCGATCGATTTGCTTAATTACTGAGATACACCTGTTTAATATATACATATACAATTCCTATTTTATGTATTGATTTATTAATTGTTGTCATTTACTAACTATTAGTAAATAGCTTGATTAAAGCTGAGACATATAATAATTTATGATTATTATACATATATGTTTACCTTAGTTACCGATGTATAGTTACGAACTAGAATGTTCAAGAAGGGAATTTTACAAGGAATTATTTGGACAAATTTCTAGACTCCAAAAAGTGAATAATATGCCATTCTACCGTGTATAAATTGTATGGTATTGATTAAGTAAATGCCGTACCCGATTTAAAAACATATTAATACCTATTCTAGGGAAATGAGCCATGTATAGTCATCAGGTTGTTTTAAGTATTAGTTTTGTTTATTTTGCAAGTATGTATTTGCTTTAACATTCTAATAATGTAATCTTAAGTATTTTAGTCAATAAAGCGGTTAAATGTTACATTGTAGTTTATAGAACAGTAATGAACTATCCACATACCATAATCTAAAGTATTCATATATTCAGCTTAAAATATCAATAAATTCCTTAAATAATGATTTTTGAATTTAAAGAAAGCTGCTGCATATTTCAGTATTTACAATTTTTTATTAAATCTTTTCTCAACTGACACTCAACTAATTACTCTACTGTATTTCTGAGTTGTGTATTTTCAATTTCAAGTACAGGGAAATATTTAACATTGCGATTAGTAATTCAAGTATGAAAGCTGTTTAATATTTTATACTCCTACATTTCAATAATATTTGGGATATTTTAAAATTGTTTAGCAAGAAAATTAAGATGCTTTTCAATTTTTAATCGATTAAATGAAACTACCGGTTGAGCCCATTAATAGTGCGGTTTACCGTATATATGAGCCGCTTTGTGGTGAATTTTAATATTCCGTTGCTTCAAAAGAGGCCTATTTCAGTAAATCAATAATATTCTTTATTGTTACATAAAAGTCTTCTACGCTAATTGTATATTTTATCCTTTTCAAAATGTATTATTCCATTTTTATTGCTAGTTTGACACTTGTTATAAATTATAAATATCACAAATTATACAGTTCCAGAGTTATACAGTTCAAGAGTACAATTTTACAAGCCGTATGCCTTCCTTATAGAGCTATTGTTTACTCAAAACCGAAATTCCACGCCGAAAGACGAGTGCTCTGATAGCCGCTGGCCTTATGTTTCCGAGTCTGACAATATATACTGTAGGTATAATGGTTCTGTGCGTTACGATACCAGTTTAGATAAAGAAAATAACTCAGAATTTGTGGCGACAGAATACAATGATATACATCACATTGGCATGCGTACACCTTACTATACTAGAACATATTATTGTACAGGAAATATCAATAGCTTCGCGTTAACTGCCCCACCCTCAAACGTAGTATCTCTATTACCTATAGACTCCATAGGAGGTAGGTATCTAGTTACTACAAGACTGATATCTCTCTCAGTGCAGAGCGCAGTTAATCGATCATGAGACAAACTAGAGCGATGGAAAGCTTCCTTGATACTTAACCCTAAGTAATATATATATAAATATATGTATATTCGTAGTTAGGCGAGAAAATTTAACTTTGGATGCTCCATAAAATCATTAAAAAGTTATAATAAGTCGGCTCGCACAAATGTGATTTCGTCTTTTTCTTTGTACACTACTTACGACATGCTCACGCACAGGACATAATTCCAGGCAATAAATATAATAAATTCATTTAAAGTCTTCTTCATTAGAAAGTACGTGTAAACATCCCTATATTAAAAAAAAAGATAGGTTTAAGCAAAGGTAAAATATGTAATTAAAGTATTAATCAAAATATGCAATTATGCTGTTTTTTATATTCTGGCATTAAAAGTCAGTATGTAGGAATATTCCTAAAGCAATCAATAAGATCGAAAAAAGTCAATACCCTACTTTAAAAAAACATTTGCTGCAACATATCCAATACATACTGACATATAATTACCCGTAACATCTGCTTTAAAGCACCGTTGTGACTTTATGTATAACAAAATTCCCCGTTAAACTATAGTTAATCGTGTATTATATGTACATCGCAGTCATGGGTGCGCAGTCCAAAATAATCAAGACAATAATATGTAGGGTCGGAAAACCAATGCCGCTTTAATAAGCATTATATGGAAGCATTCTATATACCTTTATTTGCTCAACGAGATATGAAATCAGATCACTTGAACTTACTAAGAGGGGTGTTGACATTAATCATTTCAAATTGAGTTTTGTTATTAGAGGATATTATACGGAAGTGAACTGTCACACTTATAATAGGAGTATTGTAAGACACATCAATCTTGAAGCAACTATTTTTATTTGTTCAGTAAATAATGAAAATGTGTACAACTTTTGTACAAATTACAGGGCAATTGAATTATATTATATACAAAATAGCAAAGAATATCCTCCAGAAGTAAAAGTAATGCTTTTCAATGTGAGTGATTTTATATAACGTATTATTTTTCATTGCTAGAAATTGGTATCAATTTGTCCGCGTAAAAAGTATCCAATTATCGTCAACTAAAAACATCTGGACTCTATTTTCTGAGCCTTAAATTATATTTCTATGCGTACGAAAACGCAACGGTTAAATTGGTATTCGTCTTGTAGCTAATATTTAAACATCATGTCGAACAGGTGTTTAGTTGAGTCTCCTGAATTGCACTAAAACTGTCGTGCACTAAATGAGATGAGAGTCGGTGTGGTGATATTCTAAAAGTAATATGATTGTTGGGTTACTGGGATGTTATACATATACATGTATATGACTGCGATAGATTAGCGTTATTTCGAACAACGGCGCAGCATCTCCGTTTAGTTCACATTTGTAGACGTCTAGTTGTGGATCGAGCATTTTAAATGCACACGCCCCAAATTGTGTTCAATATTTTGTTATATTAGCGTGATACAATTGGTCAATATTGCTTACATACGTAAATGCCGCTAAATTCAAATATAACAATTTTAACCAATTAAATTCCGCAAATAATAAACTTATTTAATTACTTTTACTTGTGCGATTTAATTGATTAAAATTTGTTATCCATCTTTGAATTGCGCCGTAATTATGCAAATAAATAAGGAACTTAACAACCGGTTTGAGTTGATTTTAAACATTTAGTTGAAAGACGAATATGGCCATTGGCTCAAATATTTATATTACCTATGTATGATGAGACTAATTAAACATATTTATTTGCAAAAAAAGTACCAAAATGTGTATTCATTTTCTGCAAATATCCAAATCGTTTAGCAGGTTGTAGTTGTAGTAATGTAAAGCGAAACAGAGACCATAAAAGATTAGTTTTAAGTTGCAGCTGCATGTGAAGCTAGAATTAAATATAGGTAGAAAGGAAAATTACTCGACACACATATATGTACATAGCCACATGCAAGACACTGGAGCATTATATCATCAATAAAAGACGTCACAAAAGTGATAAAACTAAGGAAAAACTAGTCAAGAATCGACCAATAAACCGCTTTGGGGGCCATAGAAATGCTATTTTCACTGGCAAGAAACACTGGAGAACTTTATTGTCATGATTACGATAATGTCTCAATAACTTGACTGATCCAATTTATTGAGAACGTGAAACGAAATTTATGTTATAAGCGAAGACGCCTTGTAATTCTCAATATACAATCACGAAAGAATTTATAATCACAGACAAATTATGTAAATGGATAATTTTTCTTAATAAACAATATTCTCAATTATGTATGAGGAGGTTCAAATTTCGTTGTAATTTTTATACCAAATTTAATTGTTTGTAACTGTTTATATTAATACAGTTGTTAATAAGAGACTTGCAATACTTGATCGTTAAAAATAGTTTTTCGCAAAACGATCAGTTAAATCTAAGTTAAACAACAGAACTTGGAACGATTTTTTACCAATAATTAAAGAAAATAGTGATCTTCATGTATAGCTTGGATGCGCTGTTAAAGAATTTCTACTATTGCTTTTTCTAACAAGCAGCATTGTGCAACAAGTCACTGGGCTAAATGCAGTCTTTAGATTACTTAGTTTACACGATAGCTTCATTAGGACTAAGAAACGCTAGATACGAGACAAAATCATGCCAAGACGAATGTTCTTTTCAATTAGAGAGTTCAGAAAGATTAGTTATTAATAGCTTGATTCATTGTTTGATTGGGAGAATTTGGTCCTGTCTTTCCCATACAAAGATTATGACATAGACCTGATCGAAAATTAAATTAGAAATGTTGACCTACTTTAGTATCGTAGGCCGACTGTTTGATAACCTCTGGAGCCATCCAATAAGGGGTTCCCACGAAGGTCAACCGTTTGCTCGTAGTGTTGGAGAGTTGCCCAGCAACACCGAAGTCGGCTAATTTAACCAATCCACGTTCAGAAAGGAGAACATTGGCCGCTATTGGCGGTGAAGAGGGAAGCCGGAGAGGGGAAGGGGTGTAAAGAAAGAGAGATGGAAAGGAGTGGCAATACCCTCTTACACCTTTCTGTTACGAAAGCAATCAACCGAGGAGTATACGCTCCCGTGACTTAAGAGGATCGATCACGTGATTGGAACTTACGGAATTGTAATAGTCAACGAAGAGTGCATGATTAATCGATAGTTTAAAGAATAGCTCGTTACAGTAAGATAAATCTTTCTTCTTTAATACGTTTTTCAAATCTAAACTTGTATATTGTAAGATTTTTATCGATGATGTTTTTAAGTTTCTAAATATTGATACTTTTTATTAAATACAACTGTACTATTATAGAGGACTACATTAAGAAATTAATAACGTCAAAAATATAAGATCGATTACAATAGTTCCTAAGTACAATTAACTAATTAACTAAAGAAGAAACATGATTTAAATTTGGATTTTGAGAGAACTTTATCATTTAAAAAGCGCCAAAAACTGGTTATTGAGTATTTATCATTAGTTTTTTTTGCATTTACAAATGTACGCTTGGGTAGGCAATCTATTTTAAAAGGGTATTACTGATATATTCAAAACTAAAATCAAATTAAGGAGGTTGGAAATTCAAGTTTTCAAAAATATACTTTATTTAAACGAATAAAAATAATCTGCCAAGGAGCAACATCCTACTGTGACACCTTTGATATCTCGATGAATCTTGCGCTCGACATGCAGATATTCTAGACCTCGAATAATCTCTCGACAGATGATTGCTATATAGCCCTCGCCCACTGGTCCTGGCTTCATAAGGTCGAGGACTGAGCCACCGGCCATGTACTCCATCACAATCCACAGCTTCGTGTGGTAGACATGGCAACCATGGTAACGGATGACAAACTGACTGTCACACTGGGCGAGAACCTGGATCTCGAGCTGAATGTCCTCTAGCTCCTCATCTGATTCCTCCAAATCGATGACCTTGACTGCGAGGGTTTCTCCACTGACCCGATCGAGGATTTTGTGGACCTCGCCGAATGAACCGCCTCCAATTCGCTCTAAGACGTCGTAGAGGTCTTTTGGAGTACTGGGCTGATAAGTGGGGAGAAAAAAAATGGGGAGATGAAATAGGAATAACAATTGAATGTATGATTATTAAATAAATACATAAATATAATTTCCTAATATTTTTTTACATAATTTTTTGGCTTTAAATTTCACTGACTATAAATAGAATCAGTTCTTACAGGTCAATTCACTAATTATAGAATACAATTAATTTTGCTCTATTAGTAAAACATATAATTTTAATCAAATTTAATCTTACTAAATAGAGACGGCCAATGAAAGGAGTTGATTATAAGCCAGTGAACTCATTAAAAATTAAGTCTGAAAATAAAACTATAATTAAAAATAAGATATTAAAAACTCCAAATTCATAATAGGAAAGCATAATTTTTCATTTGTTGCTATGAAAATTGTATCCAGGTATTACAAATATTTTATTTGATACTGGATTAAGTATTTTATCTTAGAAATGTTGTCTAACTATACCACAAATGTTTATGGACTAAACAATAAAATATATAAACCTTTACTGATACAACATTTTTATGAGCAGATAATTTTATGTGTATTAATAAAAATGAATAAAAATGTTGGAATAATATTCAGATAAGAAATATAAGCTGTACAAAATACCATTAAGTTGTATTTATAGAAAATTCGAATAATTGTATAAATAAATGTACAGGAAAAAAAGACAAATTAAACAATTTTTGTAATAATTAATAGTCATCATCATCATGAATCGGTTTATTGTAAAAATAAATACCGGAGAGGTTATATAAACAAATCAACACAATGGAATTGATAAATAATTAACTTGTACTAAACATACTCGTTTTGGCTTTGGATTTATAATAGAAGTACTTTAAAATACTTATAATGTTTCTATAGTCCAGATACATAGCATGAAGTGTCTATATTATAATGCTAATAACTATGCTACATAGTTATTATAATAAGTTCTTATTACATAACAAGATATAGATAAGATAATAAGATAACTAGATATATATTTGTAAATACAGGGTGGCAGCCAAAAGTCAGAAAGTCAGTCAAAATATAAATAGAATTAAATTTTATATGTTTAATAAATGATTCAAATTAATTATACTCATAATATAAAATTACTTATTTACAGTGACTAGAAAAATCTTAGCATTTAACAACCCCAAGGCCTGGTAATTGGGCAAATTGAGATACTTAATCTTCTAAACTTCATTTTCTGCCTCTGTATGCTTTTAGTGTTTTTTAATATGTTTTCTCAGATTATATGTGTAGTCATTTTCACTTTAAACATATTTTTTCTTCTGTGTCTAGTGATTTTTAAGTTATATCATAACTATTTTATACACTGTTTAAATATGTTTCATGCTGTATTGTTATATGAATTGTTTATAATATTATATGTACTTATTGTTGCAAGCACAGTAACAAAAAAAATATTATGAGCATGTTATAACAATCTCCATGTTTTTAATGAACTTTAAATGTTATGATCTGTCTATTTATCTCCATGAACAATGTTTAAAAATAAAAAAGCATATCTTATGCAGCATGTGCATCACATACAGTCAAACACCGATAATTAATGTGTATCTCCCAGGGAAAAGAAAAAAGTAAGCATTATTAATGCATACACATTATCGATATTTAGCTTATTTTGTTAAAAAATATATACATATATTTATGACTTTATATCCAATTGAATTTATTTACTATTGTAAGTAGTCTGGTAATGATAACACAACACAGTGAAAAGAAAAACATAGACAGTCAATAACACATAATATTTCAATCCTTGTGCTGATTAAATGTATTGAATTTAACAACTAATGTGTGTTTATACCGATTTTATAGTTTAAAAAGGCATATACTTAAATCCAAAATATATAAAAGTAGGTCATATGCATTAATGATTCTAAAATACTGTATATTATTTAATTGGGAAATCAAAAAGGTTTTATCGATATATATGCATTATCGATACAATTTAATATATGTATTAGTTGGTTAATTGAAATTGGATGCATTAGTGGTGCATACACATTATTGATGGTACACATTATTAATATTTGACTGTAGTACTATTTGTTATCACTTTTATATATAGTTAATATAGTCTATCAGCTAGGGGGTAGATCTCTAAAAGCTCAGACATGAATAAACCAAGTTTATAAAAATATTTTGGCTTATTTATTATTTTATAATACCTATGTTTTACAAGGCAAACCTTCTTTTTGTGTCATCTAAATAATATATTTGTTCAAATACCAGCAATTTATCTGTAGAAGTATTCAGGGATTCTTGTAATATACTTTATGCTTCAAGTAATCCAATAAGGAGTTACAAGGAGTTAAATAACAAGAATGAGGTGCCCATTTAACTGAACAATTATCTCTGATCTGTCTTTCTTATAAGTTTGAAATCAATATTTTTTGAGATAAAATTGATTCTTATCAATTCGATTTTCTTATTTTTAAGTGGCTAATAACTGATATTGATCATTAAATATATTTGTTATAGAAGTAAAGATATAAAATGTTGGTGCTGTATATTTATTGTATTGGACTACACTTTGTTTTAAATTAAACCTCCTAGTCATGTAGACAGGATGACATTTAAACAATTTGAGTTAGGTATTAAATGTGTGCCAATTATAAAATAAGATTAAATTAAGAGAGAATGATATCATAGGTATCATTCTTAAGTATCATATCTTAAGTAAGGCTTAAGGAGTAAAGAGCAAGCTAACTGGACAATGTTACAGGTTATAATAAGGCAATAGAATTGTAAATAGTATACAATTATAGCATAAGGTAAAGTTGTCAATTAATTAAAAAAATGTATCTAAATAGGAAACAGATACTTTTTATTTTATGCATGCATATATTAGGTATTTATTTATTTTTACCAAATTGACAATTTTACTCCAGATTTCTTTAGATTTCTCTTCATTCTAATTGGTCAATGTTTTGTTATAATTACATTCACATAAATTCAGCCTTTTTGCTTTCTAAAAATAGCAGACTGAAACTAAAAAATGTTGATACTATAGGTAAAGTGTATTAATTATCAGGAATTCTTGTAATTTTCAGGTTCAAATTTGTTGGTGAATACCACCTCTTATTTATATATTGGGGTGGGGTATATATGTATTTATTGTGTAGGTACTTACCATTTACATGTTTATCACTTTTATTGTAAATTATATAGCTGAACAGTTAAGTATCTCTTTGATTATTTTGTATAAATCTTTATTGATTCTGTAAATAATACTCAGGTCTATCTTATTATGTCAAGCTAGCAGCCTGTGCTATACTCTTCTTCTCTCTTAATTTAATTAAGTATATAATTTTATACATTTAATACATATAACAAAATTTGTTTATACTGTTTGGTCTATTTGACTAGGAAGATTATTCTGAAAAATGTTTTGTATAACACAAAATATATTATAATAAGTACTTTATATCTATATTTTATCTAATGCTGTATAGAGTGAATGACTGTAGATTAAATTATTTTAGCATTTTGGGTAAAGAAAAATTGTAAGCATTTAGTTATTAGTTAATTATTTAATTATTTTATTTTATTTGTACCATATAAGGTTTTTACTTTTGAGTGTGCAATAATCGAATGTTTATGCATCATTTATTTTTCATGGAAAGTGCTTTCCGGCACAGTGTGCGGGAATTTTTTCTTTCCTGCACAGTGTGCAATTTTATTATATGAAGTATAACAAATGG
>JAYRBW010139924.1:0-15193 GCA_036023295.1 Invenusta paracnida | reverse complement strand
TTACGTAGGTAAATAGTAGTATTGAACTGCATGCAGAATTTAAAAGAGTGAACACTCTTTGTATAATTATTCTATGGGTTAATGTATGTGTTACACCTATTTATTAATTTATATTCTTGTTTTTTACTGTTGTAATAATGTTGTACGTCAATCAAATATAAAAGTATTCTAACAAATATTTTGTTGAAAATAAATTGTAGACTACGGTTTCTTAAAATTTGTGTGAAATTGTTTCCATTTAAAATTCCATATACAAAACGTATAACCTATCACACTCCTCATTCATAATAATTCATCTTTTAAGAAAACCAATAAATCTAGAATTTTTTATCAAAGAACGATTATTTATGGATTTAATATAAAATATTAATTATAAAATGTATAGTACCTAATTTTAAAGAAAGTAATTTTAGAGCGAAATTAAATGTAAACTCCTTAATTAATTTAGCTTACTATACATGACTTTAATAATGCATTTATAAAAGTATAGAACATATGGAAATTTCTTAATAAAACAGAATCCAACTAAAAATTACATTGTATTAGTCACGCCCTAATGTACTGTAATTTTGTAAAGCAAGTATCCACATTTTAATATATCTAATATCGACTAAGCAAATACAGCTAAATTTTTGACTTTATTATAAATAATAAAAATGAAAAAAATCAATACGATGTTAATAATAAAAGTTAAAAAATGAAAGTTGATGTCAGACAGCGTGAGTACCCAAATTAGCAAAAACATATTAGATAATTGAGTATAAAAGCAAAATGCGTGGCTTGGTCTAAATATATACTAAAATAAGTTAATTAGTTTAATATCAACAAAACATGCAAAAAGTAGTTATATTTCTAACAAAACAGTAGTTATAGTTATAAATTAACTTTTCCCACTTATGATATTTGAAAATAGATGTCAGTGTGACGCAAAATGTTATTGAGCAGTAATAATGATAATGTATTGTAATGTAATTGTAATAAATATATAAATAATGCTATATGTAGAATAGTAATCCCCTACTGATATTTCATATGTAATGCCGTGGAAATTGCTCTAATAGCACCTGCAATGACTTATATCAGCATATATAAAGGTGTTTGTAATATACGGTTTACTCAAAATTGTTTCTAGTTCATATAATAAAGAGTTTTCGCTTTATAATGTTGCATATTTAAAATAATAAAAGCGCAAATACATGTTCATATTTAAATTTGAATACAAGATACAATTAAGAACGTCTATTTTTATAAATTATTTATTTATTCAATTAATCCAGCCGATAATTTTTATGTTTCCAATTAACATAGTAGAATAGTAATTGCAAGCATTTTTTTCATCAAACTGTTTAGACATGTATTTACAAATAACAACTTTTTCTTTTATAAAACAATTCCAAAATTTCCTGGATACATACATATTCATAAATCTATAAAATCATATTAAAAATGTAAAAATCAAATCAAATATCTGCAGGCCAGGGTACGCATACAAAACAAAATCTTTTCACAGCCAGGCAAAGGAAGTAATTAAATTATTCTTAGAAATATTCTTCCTATACCAACACATCCTAATAATAACAAACACCAACAACTTTAAAATTTTTTTATATGAATTGATAATAAACACATATAGGAATAACAATTATGCACATGCACATACATGTATACCATATATTATATGATATGTATAAGCTAAATCTCTTTAGTATGTTCTGAGACGTCTGTGTACGACCCCCTGCTTTTGTAATAGGGAGCAAAGGACATAGCAGCCGCCTTCTTTTCTCTCCTTCACACCTAGCTTCGGGTAATACACAAGACTTCCTTTCACATAGAGGAAGAAGAAAGAGAGGAGAATCACTGACTAAGGGCAATACTGCGCTAGGTGTAAGACGACTCTTCGCTTCTCCGTATTGTTATCCTTAATTTCTCTCTTTAAATATATTCCCATTCTTGTTTTTTAATGTTCGGAGTTGGTTTTGTCCATGAAGTGTAAAAAGAGTCTCACGCATAATATCTATACTTATTAGTTGGCATGATAATAGGTGCCTACATAATAATACACATTAAAATACTCATAAAATTATAGAGAATAAGGATAGATATGTTGTTCGACTTTCCAAAAGAACGTTATGGCGAAGGCAAAAGAGAGGAAATGGTAGGATCCTATTTAGTGGGAAATGAAGAGGAGCTGAGGAATATATATGACAGAGTGAGAAAGTGGAAGCATCAGTACACTGATATTTTATTCTCAGCCCGTGTTTCCGCCTTTTTTATGAAGATGGCTATACCTAGTGAATACATATCTTCTAACTGTCTATCAGTAATAATTCACTGAACTATAGGTGTTACAATATAGGTACTATAGCATGACATTGTTTTTCTGTGGTGTACAATGTTAGACGACAAAATATTACCAAAATAGCTAGATATGTAGGCAATATATGTATTGTGTTTAACTCCATATAAACATTGTGTTTAACTCCAACTAAAAATACTGATCTACATATATATACATATATATGGCATATATACTACATGTATAACATTAAATATACATTCTCTCTAGTGTATGCTCTCAGGGTACATTATACAATATTGTGGGATAATTACTTTGTAAACGGATTGATCCAATCAGAGAAATAGGCTATAAGACTAATCATCAAATCTCTCGGAAAGGAAAATAATTTAGCGGTATTCTTAATTTTCTAATATAAAAAATCTTGATCAGTAGTTCATATTAAACCAGAAATTAACATAATAAACATAATTTGAAAATATGGCAGGATAAAAATACAATAAATCAATTTAATATATAAAAAACATATTGCATTTGAGGTATAGATAGATATACTTTAAAAAATTGTTTTGTTTTTAAATTTGAACAAATATCAATCTAAAATGTTTGATATTATCGTTTTATGCTATTATATGTATATTTATAGGTAGAAATTGACTTATCTAATTATCTCAAAAGACAAAGGAGATATATATGCATCTTTTAAAAATTATTAATATTGAAATGTTCTTTTGTCTAAAAAAATGTACTCGTAGATTCTCTAAAAATCTAAAAATAAACATATTTGGTACATATTTCTTGAGAAAGTAAATTTATGCATAACTGAATAAATTAAAATATCCAATATTAATTAGCTGTTATATTCTTATTGTTAATAAGATGTTCTTGGAACAAAAAATGCTATTCGCTATACGGTTGCTGATAATTTTTAGAATTATCTTTGTATGGCACTATTTTGAGACCTATCGTAAAATTACGTGATATATTACTGACGCATATTTTATTCTAATGAATTTGTATAACTATAGTTAATGAAACTAAACAATCATGGATTTTTTCAAGGAATTTTGTATAATTTCTAATTTCTAGAATTATATTGTAATCGGATTAAAATATTTTTAGTTTTGACTTTTTATGCTAATATTTCTATAATTTTTAATGTGTCTCACTGTTAGTGGCAATATAAGACCGGACAGTCAATATAAAATATTTTTGTATTACATTTTGTTGGTATGTATACGTAATCATGGGCATCTAGATAACTACCTAACATTTTATGTATATAATGATTATTATAACATGTATGTATTCCTGCTAATACGACTATCAGGTACTAGTGATAAACAAATATTTACAATACGTTTTCAATTGTAAAGCACTTAACGATGATTAAAAATACTATAAATTAATTTTTAATAACTGGGAAGTGGATTTAATTAAAATTCAAAATAGAGTCAATGAAAAATAACATTTATTAAAAATGCATTATGTTTCGCTGCAACCAACATCATCCTCGGGCAAAAAATTGTGAGACTGTACATCTGAGTCTATTTTGGTTTTGCAAATTAATTTTTAAAATCAAATTTTGTAATTCAAAATTGTTCGTCTTTATTTGAAACTAACAAAACTAATGTATAATACAATACCAAATCTAAAAACCATAATTTAAAAAGGGAGAACTGAAATTATTTGAGGCCCATATTTTTTCCCCTTGCTGTTTTCTTTGCGAACAAAATTCACATCTAATTATAATTATTCACTATTATATATGTAGACTAGTATTTCTAAACTACATTTATCTATATAATGAAAATATTAATCGCATAAGCCAAAAAGCGAATTTTTAAAGCTCATATATAGATTTAAAAAATTTCACTTATTACCCAAAACTCGTTATTAGGGGGTTATTCAAGAAACTATGTATTTAAATTATTTTCCGTCTGTCAGAATCCAAAAAAAAACTGTTGTGATCTTAATAATGTCCTCATTAAATATTCTCATATAAGGTAGACTGTTTAACTCGAAAAGATATAAATACCAATTCGTGTAATAATTGGTTAATCACTTTTGTCATAACTAAATTAAAGGTAATTATGGAAACTACCAATATTTATATATACATGAGAAGACGAAATTTTAAATTATCAGTCTGATGTCTTTAAGTATGTCTATATTAATGAATTGTCCTGAGAAAAGTCAAATCTAGCTTGAAACCAATTAAACTGCACAGTATTTATTATGTACCTACCAATTAGTTATAATTAATCATGAAGTCCTAATTAAATACTTATATATATCCACTCTACGTGTATATCAAATACTATGTATATATATTAATATATGTATATTCACTATAAATTACTATGAAATATCCAAGTTTACAAAAAAAATTATCAGGATTTCATGCAAAAGTTAAGCGCGTCAATTGAATAAAATTTGACATACATTTTAGTATTTAAATGTACACGTTCACTGAATCTGATTTTTTGTTATGAGAGCAATTTAATATGTATTTAATAGATATTCGCTAATATAATTTGTTCCCTGAGGAAGTTATATGTGTAAATATTAGGAGGAAAATTTAATCAAGTATTTAGTAAACTACGTAACAACTGTATCAACATACTCTAACTAAATACTGCATACATTAAGTTTTTTGATTACATGATTGATTAAGTGCCTGACTCTTTATGACATCATAGAACTTCCACGCCCCAATACATTGCGTATTTCCTGACAACGGGCAGATCAGAGGCATTCGTCTACCATGAATAGGACAGGTTGTATACAGTACCTATACCATCAGGTAAATACCTATTCTTTCCTGAATTTTGGTTAATATAGTGTTTTATAGAATTATAGGTTTAACTGATCCAACTCTAAATGATTATGTAGTTATATGCTAGTTCTATTCACTCTATATCACTACTTAAATACAACTTGCATTTTCGATCCAACCGTACATTACTAGCCTCAATGTCGCAGAAATATTGAATTTACATTAAGTATATAATTAATATAATACGTGGTGACGTTCAGTTTTCTTTATAATATGGATTCCTTGCTAATCTTTTTGCTTTTCTAAGAAGACAGATTAGAGTCAAAAATCACACGCTATGTTTTCTAAAAAGAGACTTTATCCTCTGATTGAAGTAAGTTATAACCATTATAAGTATATATTATAACATCCATATCCACAGTACAAGGTAGGCATTTTAAGTAACTACAGATGCTTCTGGTTTCAACGCGGGACGTATGTATGCCTATGTATGTACGTGCTGAGCTGTCTAGTAGCATAATTACCCTTCCAGAGTACCTCAGATCCTCAATAAATTGGATATATTCCATCTGGGATCACGAGAGAGAGGGGGTAAGGAAGGGGAGGAGGCAAACAGATCCGGACCGGATGGAAACCGTCGAATCAGGGAACTGGCTAGTTTGCATTAGCACCGTTTCCCTAAGTGCACGAAATTCTCCTCAACCTCCAAGTCGTTTTTCCTTATCGTACCTTGTCCTCTTTACAGAAGATTGGATCTTCACTCCACTTTCAGTACCGTACACTTAAAAGTTGTGTGTCTATGTTTCTCGCGATTATTGTGACTCAAATGTCGTCGTCTTGGTTTTCCGCCTCTGAGGCGTGTTGCTTGCAGCTCACGGCTGACTGGTTGATTTAGATCCACAAACATAATAATAATTCTAATATGCACTTCAATATCTCAGTGCAATACTTGGCGTTGACTTAAACTAGCACCCTTTTGGTCAATTGATTTTTTTTTCAGAATTACGAGTTGAAAGCCTTGTGAACTCTTGTTTTTCATTTAGATATTGTAGATAACAAAATAATTGATATTGTTGTATAATGGAACGTCTATACTTATATTTGATATTCATATTCTTATTCAGTAGAAACAAAATCAATTGTATATTTCAATATTGATATATGTATTAGTCCAAATTAAGTATATACCTACTTGTATACTTATATATAACTGTTCAGCAATTTTGCAGCATTTGCCTATTACTTTTTATTCGCCAATATTATTATTTTTTAATAATTTTTTCTAACAGATCTATACATTTAGGAAACAGAATAATATACAATATTTACATTTGAAAAATCTGCTAATATTTCAAATATGGATTTCATAAATCATACACTGTGATATTGTTTTATAAATAATATACAAAAAAATAAAGTATTCCTAAAGATCAAATTTAAATTAATTTGATTAGTTTTAATGCTACAATACTTGGTTGATATTTGGACAAATTTTCAAAAGATATTTTATAGCAAATATTTATAGTATTTTACAAATAATGTTTGTATTAAAACATACTTGCTTTGAGTTGCACAAAAATAAATTTGCGTATGTCTACATTGAACAAGTATGTTTAAAATCTTTTTTTTTCTATAAAAAATCTAAATTTTATGAAGCGATCTACATGTTGTGATTTACATAAAATCACATACAAAACTTTCAAAATATACAAGATTAATATTTGTTTTTATACTAACTTTTATTTTAGTTTACAAAATATATTAATATATTTGCATAATTAAAATACTAATGATATATACTTAAAATATTAATAATACAGTTTTTCTATTTATTCGTAAAATGACAGTTAAGCTCTATTTGTTTTCAATATACATAATTATAAATTGCAGTTTAGAAATGTAATGTAATTAAATGTAAAGTTTATTATAAAATGTAAAAGCTTCTAGTTAGATTTTAATAGAATATTTTTAAATATTTCGAGTCAAGTAAACTGTAACTGCCTTCATATACGAGTATGATTTTTATTAATATTTTGTAATAAAATATGAACATGTAGAAATCTATGTATAATGCTACAAAAATAAAATAAAGAAATAATATACATATACCTAATATAAGTAACATTTAACATTTTTTCTATTATCGTATATTGAAATTCTTATTTGAATTATCGGCCTAATTTATTGCTTTACAATATAGAAATGTAGAAGTAAGATGAGATATTTTACTTAGAAATAAAAAATATCAGTTTTTATTTCCATATCTTGTAGTACTAATTTTAAAATTATACTATGCTTAAATGTTATAAATAGATAAAATAAAAATTTGAAATAAATATAGTGTAGGTACATTAAATCCTCGATTTCATAAACAGTCTATTTTGTTTAGGTCCGATAATCACATAATTACCGGGGACTGTTAATCAGCATTACATTTTGACATCAGTAACTTCAAATATTTAAAACTGGTTAATATAAAGGGGATGCCTGCATACATTTCAATGGTGTGTTACATAGTATTATTTAGAAACCATGAAATACCACTGCCTGGAGTCTTTATATGAGCTTAAAACCTTTGACAAACTGGAGAATTTGCGCAGAAATATGCTGCACGTACAAAATACCAATATTACATGTGTAGGGATGTGTTTTATGTGTATATTTATCTTGTCTCGTTCGTCCATTTTACCCGCTTAGCGAAGATGATGGGAATAATACTCTGTTATACGAAGAATTATTCAATGGATAAAAATTCCCACAAAAAGTAATCGTAAGGAAGCGAGCAAGGCATTCATTGTGCGATCTTGTTTCTCAGCTCAGCTTAAAAAATCACATCCATCATTTAACGCTAGCTTTCAGCGTGATCAAGCGTAGTACGGGCTCGGCTGGTTGGTCTAATTTACATATTCGTGATGAAGGAGGTAGTTTGAGTAAAGCAATTTGCTGCTCTCTCTCTCTTTCTAGTTTTCTCAACATCGAGACGCAAGTTTGAACTTACGCCACCATTATCAAAGATCCACCATGTTATAAGATGAAAGACACATTATTGGTCACCATCATCTTACTTTAACTGATACTCTGATGAGTGTGGTGGCAGCGATGGTGTTTCCCTTAGTCAGCAATCTAAATTGGAATCATGCCCGCAAGCTCACTGCGATCCTCAAAGTCAAAATTTCCAAAACAGGAACGAGCACAGACTCCACAGAACAGCATAAACTAAAAAATATGCTATTCAGCTGCCCTCTGCCTAACTTTCGGAGTGTGATATGAGATGCGACCTTCCTAGCGAGAACTTTATAGAATCGAGATTTGAAGCACAGACTTTTGATGGGCTATCTATAATCTATTCTCCATATTTTGGTGGTGGTAGTGGTGTTTATCTATTGTCGATACATTGTTAAAAATGAGTTATATTGCAAAATTAATTTATATGTATATTGCACACGATTTCTTTTAGAATTTAACATAAACTATAAACAACATACCCCCTTTACTTTGCAAAAATTTGCTTAAGATTTCACTAAATAATCCATTTTACCGATAAGAGTATAACGTAAAACTGACTGAGATTTTTATTTTGTTTAATAGTTAATCATTTAAGTAATAACCTTTGTTTCCATAAGTTATATTTAAAACTGTCAACTTCAAAATTTTTTCGTTTTCCCTTTTAAATTGAGTTATTGATGATATTACGCAATTTCACAAACGGTTTTGTTTGATTCAAACCGTCCAAGTTAAAACCGTGTATTCAATGAAATTACAAAGGTTTAGATAAAGAGAAAATTATTGACCAATCAAATCAGGTAAAGAAAATTAATTTCTAAACCAAACCATTTTTTGGGAAATGAATTTTTAATTAAACCGTCCAAATTGCGGAGGCGTCTTCAATTTTCCTAGGGTTTTGAGTCTAAATCGTCCGTCGAGCCGGTTTGACGAAAAGAATATCAATATTATTGTAAGACTGACTTGTATTTTACAATGGAAAAGTTTCTAATGGGTATACTTGTTAGAAATTTGTAAACAATATTTGATTTCATAAATTCGGTTTGGTTTACTTAGCAAAATCACAAAATAGATGTATGTCCGCGTGTTTTACAAATTTATTTTATAGAAGTTCAAAATAATATTTTTATTTTTATGTAAAAATTATTACCATTTTTTAATTACTATGCTATTTATATGTATGTGTATTGATGTATATTTTTTATGAAACCGTTAATACTTTTAAATATTAGTTGAAGCATCTGTTCAGTCTCCTTTGCTGTCCATTTTTAGATTGATTAATCTAAGCCATTATATAAAAATTAGCCTCGGTTCTGTGCATCGGAACCTATAACTCTTAATATAATTTGGATCGAATTTTTTAATTTTAAATTTCATTTAATACAAATATATAAATATGCAGTGTAACTTTCAAGAAAGTTTGTACCAGTTCAAACCCGTTCAAACCGGCTTGAAACGGTTTGAAATGGTTTGACCGTAGCTCCGAAATTCTGATCATTTTCCGGGTCACACAGCACACATCACTCACTTAACTGAGCTATAATCAAACTCTTTTAAAGAGTTTAAAACCAATAGTATATAATATCTACATTATCTGATTGTTTGCAAAATGCGTATTTAGTCTTAAAAAACGATAATATTTGTAAAAATACGCCAATAAAAATGTAAAAATTATTTTTAATACAATAACTAATCATTGTCTACATTTTTGTATAAAATAAGTAAAATGATATGCTACGCCATAATTAAATTTTACATAAAGCGATGGAGTAATGTATGAAACATGAAACTTATCATGATATGAAATTAGGGAGTATTATGTATTTATTACGTTTCGCGAATCCAGTTGTTTGTGTTATTTATTTTTTAATATAGTACTCGTTAAGCATAATTTAATGTGTTATTAATATAAAATCGTGTAAAGATAATGTTTTTTATTTATACTTATCATTATAATAATCCTTTAAATTTGGGTGTACGAAGTATTTGCAAAGTGTAAAATAATTTTACCATAATAATAATTTCTATATTTCTCTAAAAAAAGTCGTTGAAATTCTTTGGAAAATAATTGTATAAATTGTAATTATAATTATAATTGTTTATAATTACATTCATTTATTAAAATTTGTTCGTTTTTATAACATTCAAAATAATTAATTTCGATTAATAATATGATACATATTGATTACAGATTTTAAATAATTACTCCATCAATTGAAATTGACCGTTAAATGCTTATCACTGACAAAACCAATTTATGACTAGACTATTCCGATTGTATAAAGATATATTATACTATGTGCATCTGCATTCAGATCTGCACAGTGGCATTTAACTAAAATTCCAAACTTAATAATACCAATCACTGTTATACTTATTATTCGCGTACATCATATAACATATATTGGATATTGTGATATTCATGTATATGTAATGCACGTTTTAGCAGCTGATTTTTCTGACAATGTAGAGTTCATTGAGAGAGGAAATGGCCTTTAACAAGAAGGTAAATGTGTCGAAGCATGTTAGTAGATGGACCTTGATGAACATGCAGAATATTTTAATTAGGTAACGGTTAAAAGTTTGAAAAAGGATACAACTAGACATGCCAGTCAATATGAATATGAATACTACAAACCTATTACCCTTAAATTGAAATACATTGAACCCATTTTTTAAAGTAAATTGCACTTTTATACTGCTATATATAGGTACCAAAGAGCACAAATAGATTTTTGAAAAATAAAGTGTCTAACAATGATTAAAACTACAAAAAATTAAAAGACAAATTACATCTTTTGTAATACCTTTTTATTAAAAATGTATTTCAAAGCTTTTTTAATAGGATTCGTGCCATTTATTTATTTAAAACAAATTTGTGTATTAAAAAGCGTTATGTGAATATGCGTAGATATGTGAAGTGAAGAAAGTTTGAAAGTATAGTATATGTGGGTTCATCACATTACTTTTAACTTTCCACTGCGCTAGAATTTGAAATGTTTATTTGTTATTGAATGCATGATTCAGCATATTTTATATTTCATATGTCATGTGTGTGTCACAAATCATATGCTTTATTAATATCTAAGTGATTGCTTTGATCAGTTTTTCATGAGACAATATTTAAATTTTTTCAACCTATGTAATTGTTGTCTACTGGATGTTAATTTAATTATGAATATCATTTCTATTTATGTAGGATACTGTTTAATTTAATTATGAATATCATTTCTATTTATGTAGGATACTGTTTAATTTAATATCCTAGTAGTCTTATAACCGCAGAATATGTTAAATACTTGAATAGAACACAAATCTTATAATAATATATTAAATACAAGTATACAAACACAGGTATCTATATGTCTCCATATTTAATATTCAACCAATTATTATATATTAATCTAATTACAAAAG
This sequence comes from Invenusta paracnida, assembly GCA_036023295.1. Lineage (NCBI taxonomy): Eukaryota > Metazoa > Platyhelminthes > Proseriata > Coelogynoporidae > Invenusta > Invenusta paracnida. The sequence continues at coordinate 3,698 of JAYRBW010139924.1, read as the reverse complement.
CTGATAAATTAGAAAACATCTACGAGGCAGCTACTTAACTATTTAATTGCTTCGAATCTGTCTCTAAAGATGTAATCCTATATATCACCATATGATATATATCATCATGAAAGTAAATTAATAATTAATGTAGGTAATATAAAAGTTATGGCTAAATATCAAATATTTAGAAATAAATAAATTATAAATTATTACCTACATAATAAATGGAAACAACCATTGAGATAAAGACATAAAAAATGGTTAGATATACGTTTAAATTTGAACTTGTAAAATGCCCCCCTGAAGTAGTGAAAATTACATACAGAGTAGACGGAAAACTTATCAGTGTGAGACGTTTTAAGTGCACATCAAGGATGACAACAACTTCTAAATAAATTCGCACAACATTACGCCAAAACTAGCAAACTCCAATTCAACAAAGTCGAAAGATCAGTCAACAGAGAAGTGAGGAAAAAATTAAGCAGAAGAAATATCGAAGCTGTTTCACCAATGAATGCTCAACTTTACAATAAGCGAACTCAATGAAACCATCAATAGTCTCAAGCTTAAAGGTGCATAAGAAGGAAACGGCATAACACTTAAATTCATAAAACAACTCGGAGAAAAAGCAAGGAAATTTCTTCTAGATTGCTTCAATGAATCTTGGAACACTGGCTTTTGTCCAGAATCGTGGAGAAATGCCCTTATTATACCGATACACAAAGCAGGTAAACCAGCGACCTAGCTCGATTCCTTTAGACCAATCAGTTTAACAGCTTGCTTAGCAAAAACTCTTAAGAGAATTATCGTTAACAGACTCAACTACGTAGTAGATTAAAACAACTGGCTATCTAACGACCAATTTGAATTCCGGAAAAAAATCTACTGAAGACCAAGTTATTTAAGATTACTCAAACAATAAACGCAGGATTCCAGAGAGCACCAGCTCAAAAAGAATGATTGCATTATTGGACTACAGTAAAGCTTTCGATAAAGTATGGAGAGACAATCTTCTTCTCACCATGTTCAAAAAAGGCATCCCACAAAATAATAAATTGGATCGCTGGCTTCATAAAGAACAGAAAAGTATGTATCAAAATAGACAACTAAACGGGGAATTACAAGATCATGTACGTCCCAAGGAGTTTCACAGGGTTCTATGCCAACACCCATTTTATTTATCATAAATCTAGATCCTGTCATAGAATTCATCCCTTTATACATACATGTCAGTATGTACGTGGACGACAATGCACTTCTAGTCACAGGAAAAAGCAAAAAGTAACTCATCAACAACACCAAGGAAGGCATCTCCGCAGTCAACAAATGGAGTAAAGAAAACAAGCTCGAGCTCTATCCAATAAAATGTGAAGTTTGTTTCTTCACTACTAACACACACGCGTTTAAATGGGAACCTAATGTCCAAGTCGAAGGCCACAGATCAAGGACAACCCCAAACCCTATATTATTAAGAATAACTTACGACAGAACCTTATCCTTCAACGGCTATGTCCAAAAGAAACACACAAAAATCAAAAGTAGATATAAGATCTTAGCAGCATGTGCAGCCAAAAACTGGGGCTGGAAGCCAAATCTCTTGAAAAAACTCTTTATTTCTATCATCAGAAGCATAATGGATTACTGCAGCCCAGGCTGGCAACCCTGGCTATCTGATACACACAAAATCAAACTAGAAAGGATTCAAAACAAAGCGTTTAGGATAGTCACAGGACAACTCAGAACAACACCTACTGATGCTCTAAGACTTGAAGCCAATATTCCCAACATCTCAAGAATAAACAAAATCACACAATCAGCATATGAAAAATCTCTCCATCTCCCTGAATATAATTCAAGAAAAACTATAGCTAAACTTAAGATCAAACACAGACTGAAAAACAGATCAAGTTGGAGAAAAGAAGTCACAGAGAACATCTTTACAATAAAACCTTCAATTGATAATCTGACCAGACAACCTATTAACATCTACTCAAAAGCTCCATGGAAGTGGCACCTAAATGGAAACTGGATAACTTCTACCAATCTCATAAATCACTCAACCAAAAACAGTGAGACGAAGACACTCCTAGAAGACACCATCAAGACAATAAAAAACGAAAAATACGACATTATTATACACTCAGATGGATCGGCGACCAGTGGAACGATTAACGGGGGAGGGTGCATTTGCAGTCACCACAGGCCCACCAGAAAACCCCACAATCATCCACAGTAAAGAGGAAAAAGGAAGAAACCACAAATTCTACTATGAAACAGAAATTGATGCCCTAAATCTTGCTATTGACTGGATCAAAGACCAAACAAACAATATCAACTTCCTGATATGCAGTGACAGTCAATCCACACTCAAAGCTCTTCAAAGCAGCTGCACCAATGACAACACCAACATTGCAGTACTTAGAAAAAAATGGACTCCAGCACAAGCAACATAACAATCCAATGGGTGCCCGGAGACGCCGGTTTACCAGGGAATGAGAAAGTCGACGAATTGGTTAAAGCTGCCTGTAGTTACGAGGAATAAAGTGACCCAAACATCAACTAGGAAGCCGCCAAGGCGGTCATTACCAATCACACCAAAGATGACAACTGCTCACCCTCTGCTATCCATCTCATATGCTTACAAGCAAAAAAATATTCTAGAAAACAGGAAAGATGCCATTCTCATAGCTTAACTCTGAACAGGGCATCACATCGGCCTTGTGGCATACAGAGCCACCATCAAAGGAGAAGCACGTAACTGCCCAATATGCAAAATGGCTCCCCAGACAATTCAACACTGGCTCCAAGATTGCCCGAGCCTCTACGCACCAAAAGAAACAAGATTTTCGGGGTCCCAACACACCCCTATCCATTCTCTACACCAATCCAGAGGAGGTGATAGTCTACGCTCGCCAATCTCTGGCGTGAGAACGAACCGACTTCTACTACTACTACTACTACAACAACTTCTATTGTAGCGTTCCAGCATATGGATGACACTGCAGGCAGTGCTTGTAACGAGGCGAATGTTTAAATAAATGTGGATGCATTTAATAATGCATACGTGAAAATTGACCGAACCTTAAACACAAACAAAATGAAAGTCAACATATTACAGTCCAAAATCCCAAATATCAATACTCCTAAATGGAGCAGACGTAGAAAACGTGGAAGAATCTTTCACTATCTTGGAAGTATTCTTACTATGCAAATCAACATTGATGACGAGATTTTTCAACCCATTGCAAATGCCAGCTCAGTTTTTGGTCGCCTGAAAAGTATGAAAGTTAAAAAAATGTGGGTGTTTTATTAAATTTATTTTACTTTACGAGTGGTTTTCTTTCATTTTGTGATCAGTACTTTTTTTCCGCATCATAATAGTAAAGAGGTTGAAGAAAGGGTACTGCTAGACATGCCAGCATATATGCATATTTATACTGTAGCACATCTATTATCTTTAATTTGAAATACATTCAACCTCTATTTTTTCATAGTGAAAGCACTCTTATACTTTCATATATTATAGGTAATGCGTTTTACCAAAGAGCACAAATGGAATTTTGAAAATCTAAGCTGTTTATCAATAATTAAACTACATATAATTTTCAAAGTCAATGGTTAACACTCCCATTAGTTAACCATCTAGACCTATGGCAATAGGTCGTTAGCTAGTAAAGCTAAGCGAACTATGTAGTAGGTAATATAGGATAGTTGAA
>JAYRBW010139913.1:0-15193 GCA_036023295.1 Invenusta paracnida | reverse complement strand
TCCCCCCTCTGCCCTTTCTGCCTCCGCTCTCCGGAGGATCTTTCCCACCTTTTTCTTTTTTGCCCCTCTCACTCTGTCCCCCGTCTTTCTCTTTTCGGTGGCAACCCCTCCCTCGCAGTTCTAGCGGACGGAGACCGCGCCCTGTCCTTCCTGAGGGGGATTGGGGTGCTGACGCGCCCCCCAGACCGGGAATAAGACAGACAGACAGACAGACAGACCAAACGCCGAAACCAATACTACTCACTCTGAACAGAACGCTCACATTCGGGAAACATAATAATATAGAACACACCATACAGAAAGCGAACTCCAGGTGCCGAATGCTATCTTGCCAAAGTACAAATAGTTGAGACTGGCGGAAAAATCTTTTCACCGCCCTAACCAGAATCTTTGTAGATTCCGCTGCACCAGCACGACAATCTTAAATCTCATCCACTAATATTATATGGCCAAACTTGAAGCTACCCAAAACTAAGCCCTGCGAATAATAGTTACATACGATTTGAAGATGACGCCCACATAAGCCATCCAATCCAGTTTCATACAAGATCCACGGTACTCGCTTATGTATCAAAGTTTTCGAGAATGCAGTCCAGCTTCCAGCTGACCATCCAAAATATCTTGTTGCCACTCATAGCATTCAGCACTTTCATTCCCAAAACAGCTGGAGGAATTTCGTCGTCGAAAAAAATGCAAAAATACTCAGACAAATGTATAACCACCTTCCCATTTTGAGCGCCCGTTGATCAAGACGGATAATTGAGTATCTATCCCCGAACTTTAAGGCTTACATTTAAGGCACTAGCACTCCAGAAGATCTCAGAAACGCTGCGCATACAGCCATCCGCAACGTTCCCTGTGACATTTGCATCTACATTGATAGTTCAGCATCTGGTGGCCTAACAGGTGTTGCAGCAGCTATTATGTACAATTCGTATGTGGAAGTTCTGACCTTATACTAAACACTGTTATTGATACTGTCGTATACAGTTGTATTACACTAAATGAGCTATTGATCGGTTATATAACATAATCATTAAACACAGATCAACCCAACTATGTATAACGAAATACAACTTCTAGCAAAACTTACGAGAGTTCGTAAGTGTTCGGTCTTTTTGAATAGGGCATCTTGGCGCAAACGCGCTTTTCAGGTTCTTCTTCCACAGATCGCTAAATCAATTTGGGAACAAAATTAAACGAAAAAATAAAGTCGTTACTATTGTGAACTCTATATAAAAATGATATTAGAAAAAGCCATTTTTACTTATACACCGCAACATTTTTCAGTACTGTATAATATGTTATTTATTTTAATTTACACTTGATAATTATTATAACTTTTATTTATATTCTAATGTTAATGTCAATATACTTAAAATATATACATAGATTGTATTACGTGTAAACTTCTAATTTTAGCACATAATGAGATCTCACAAACTAAAGACAAGATTATAAAAAATATATCTATAATTAGATACGATGAGTCAAATATTTCATTTATTTTATTAAAAAATTGTCATTATTGAGAAGTTAAGCAAATAATAAAGTGATCTTTCTCATTGGTTTACTGAAAAGTGACACTCTCAAACCATTTCAGTAATGCAAAACAATATTAAATATATTATAGATTGATGCAAATAACGCACAACGCTGTAAAAGAGTAGACCTCAAAATTGGATTACTATATTATAGATGAAAGCCTATATAGGTTCAAGGGGATACAAAGGGTACATCTATACATTACCATACGGCCGGCCACTTAACTCAAGATAGAATTATATATAATGCTTTGTATAGCTAGTACAGGGTGTCCAAAAAAGTTGCTGTGCAGTGAAAATGTTTTATTTCAATTTTTATCCACAAATTATACTACACAAACTAAGAAAGCAATGTTTTACTCATTAACTGACTGATAATAATCTGCTCATTTAATATTGATCACTGCACAGTAAATTTTTGGACACCCTGTATATGAAAGAATTAGAGGACACTATGTATCAAAGTGTTGGTTTATCGGAGATAAATTGTATTTTAACAGTGGGTGACTCATAGTTCTAATCTGGTACTATTGCAACAACTAAAAAAATCGTTAGAGGTAGCAATTACACCTTAAACTAATTTTTAAAGAAATTTATTAAATTAATCATAAAACATTATCATTTTAATTTAAAAACAAAACAATTTCAATATAATATTATGTTGTAATGTTTAATGATCAAAAACTGCTGAAACAAGCATTTATAAAACAAGCATAATTAATGACGCGTTTTTATATATTATATTAATTTAATTTATAACGGGCAAGTTTTTGAAAGGCCCAATTGAAACGTACAGTAAAAAAGTAGAAATAGAAAGAATATATTCACCGTAACAATTTTCACAAACATGTATGTATAATGATCAGTAATTTATTTTTTATTTTGTCATTTTAATGCGCTTGGTAAATGTAAGTTAGGTATTTTTGTGTAACTATGGTTATACAACTTGTGTTTGATTTGTAGATGCTTGTAAAAATAAACCTTTTGTAAAATGCTTAACTTTTTTTCGTAAAAGTACGTTTTCAATAGTAAATTTTGTGTCTATAATAAAAAGACATATTATTATACTTAGCTCATCCCATAATCATTTTCACCCCCTCTAAAATTGTTATGTACTATCTATCAATCAATATAAATTTTTATTAAATGTTGTTTCATATGATGTCAATGCTTAACCACAGAAATCATTTTAAAATAGGTAATTTAAATTTTGAAAAAATATTATTTGAAATACTCTACTAGCTTATATCGCTGTCACCTTTATTAATTATTATAGATTAAGATGTGAAGAAAACCTTGACATTTTATGTAAAAACAGAAAGAAGAAATGGGTCAAATGCTTATCAAATTTGGCAAAGATTGACTACAGCATGACTGAGAAAATTCCCACAATGCGCACAATCCAGAACTGGTGTCCGGAAGGTGCTGATGCTGGCTAGCAAATTGGTGGTAACAGAGAAGGCGCTGGTAGGCCAATATCCAGTCGAACTGAAGATCGTGTGAATGAAGTGAGAGAAATTATTAAGAGGGTGAAGTAATAGATATCAATTATTATTGTGGCTTAATCTCACAGACAATTCGTAAATTTAGACGAAGAATTAATCCCATTACCTCTGAAGGAACTACTAATGTACGATAATGCTCGCCCACATGCAGCCAGAAGGACAGCCGAATTTCTAGAAGAAAAGGATATCAAAAGACTTCCACAGTCAGCGTACAGCCCTGATATGAATTTATGTGCCCGCAACATTTTTGCAATGCTGGAAACAAGGTGTGAATTTTATCAGACCAGGCTGTAGTCAATCTTTGCGAAATTTGATGAGCATTATACCCATTTCTTCTTTGTGTTTCAACATAGATTTTCAGTCTTTCATCACATCCATTATTAATAAAAATGACTGCGATAAGTTAGTAGAGTATTTCATATTATACTTTTCTTATTTAAAATACCCATATTAAAACGACTTCTGTAGTAAAGCATTGACATCATAATATGTAACAACATTAAATAAAAATCTATGGCGATGGATAGTGCATAATATTTTTAGATGGGTGAAAATAATTATGGGATGAACTAAGTATTATAGTATATAATGAGTTTAAAAAAAAGTATGTATGTAAAATAAAATGAGTTTTGCAGTCATAAACATAATTATACGTGTATTTTTTAAACGTAATAAATAAATTATTTGTTATCGTCATTTTGTAAAACTGTGAACTGTCTTTTATACTACGACAAATAAATTTCAAATAAAACGACGCATGTTTTCTTGTTATCAGTATATAAATTATTAATAATATAGACATAATACATGTATCATCAAATGGAACGTATAATACGTTATAAACAAAACCTATTACCTTACATTTTTAATACAGATCCAGGAGTAAATATTTAGGGAAATTCAATGGCATGGTTATAAAAACTATATTTATATATTACATCAAAGTAAAACTACTAGATGCCGCTTATAAACGTAAACGGACAATTTAATAAGCAATAAGCGCATTTCACAAACAATAGAGATGTCATATTATAAAATATGTAACGACAAGCACTACAATGTAACTTATGTCTGCATTTTAAGCGGTACACAATCCAATATATATATATATAATGTACATACACATAGAGTAAATAAATATAATTACAACAATAAATAATATATTATATACGTAATAATTTCTACCATAGTAGCCAAAATACTGTGCAAGACAGGTGTAAACTTTACAACACAAAACTTTCATCGGTAAAAGTGCGGTCGCAAGCCAATATAGATCAATTTCAAGATAAGAAAACCGGCGCAAACGTGACTAAACTGTCAACAAACAAACAGGGAACGGAACACATGAAGGAAAGATAGACAAACTGACAAGACAGGCAGGTCGATCAGACACCTGGATAATAATAATAATAATAATAAGTAGAACAGACTGTAGAATTATACTAATTGACCGGAGAGACAAAAGGAAGAAAGTCGCTTTTTGAGTAAGAGTGAAAAACAGACAAACATTGTAAGTTTAGACAGTTGTTGTCCGTCTATCGATCCATTATCATAGTCTCGAAGGTGCAAGCTTTGCATGCATAATTACGTTTGCGCGTCAGTTCAATTGTTATACTGACTAACTCGCATGTTTTGGCTGGCCGCAAAGATCAGTATTTTGTTTCACTTTATACAAATCGAGCGATGCAGGTTTACAAGCTAACACTGCCAATTGCTTTCATTCACTATCTATGACTATCTTTATGCTGTAATACAGTTAGACTCAAAACCCAGTACAGTCGATTACAAGTGTTGTGCAGTTTATTACGAAGGGCGAATGAGTAAACAAAAACAACTAAACTTGTCAGTCATTACCAAATTGCTACAATCTGACACTTTTGCAGTATTTGGTTAAAATTATATAATAAAGTCTAAATAATTATAAATATCGACTCCAAAGAAAAACGCCATAGGAAAATATTATGAAAAAAAAAATCAGTTCAAAACTTTAATTGGCTGTGCCCTTGGACTAGGCAGTATTGGTAAGTCTAGAATCTTAGCATTAGATAACTAAATCTACTATAATATAGTAATTAGTACCATGTCAAAATAAATCGATGTTAATCTTAAGAGAACATATACCACATTTGATCGTAACATGGCATTGAACTTATTGCCAGACTAAAGCCGTGCTAAGAGTCAGTGTAACGACTATAAATTACAGTGAGATACAGAGAATAGAATTTAGAAAGGTGCGAAAGATCTCAGTAAATGTATAGCCATTATATACAATATTAGAGGTAAATTTCAAATAAGTCAAAAAAATTAGCGTTCTTTTTAATTTACAAATTTTTAAGTGTGCTTAGATATTATTATATACACAATTAAATAGTTAGAGCACGGTTAAGACTCACAAGTTTCGGCCGAATTGGGTGTTTAAGCTGATCATCTGGATCAATGTCATGAATATAGTAGCGGCCAACGAGACACTTGAGGTCCCGATAAGAGCGTCCTCCCATCTCCACCCAGAGATAAAATTCTGTGATACTGTTATTGCATAAGGGGGTGGGAAATACAGTAGAATAGCAAACTGGTGGTTAAAGTAAGCTTACAAGATATTCGATATCCTGTTTTAATTGTTATTCCTTTCGGCCATACCTAATCTTAGAACAAAGGTTTTTGGAAATATTCAAGATAGTATTAGCTCTCAAAGTGTCATATAAGATTCCAAAGAAATAATTATTAATACCTACATATATTCTTAATAACCATACAACTAAAAATATATATATATATAATCTTTAAATAAGTATTTCTGTTATTTTAGTTGGTGACAAAGTTTCAAATAACTTCGTCGCAATTATGATTAGTCAGTTAATCTGAGATACTAAGATGTGTGTCATTTTTAGCGAGTTTGATTTCATTCTTCTAAATAAAACGTGGATTTAATGATAATATGTTTAGAAATATTATTTTCTGGAACAAGAATTCCCCAATTAGCCAATAAATGGTATATTCATATTAATCGATTATTTGAATAAATAGATAACTTTATTAATGTCTGTGCTATTTATAATTATTATAATTACTATATACCCAATAGCACTTAACAAAATGAAAATGGCCTAATTTCTAAATTAGCAAAAATAATCATGATTTATCAAATTATACGTGAGGTATTAATGCCTATCGACAGATACCTCCTGCCAACTAAGAACCAGAAACACTAATCATACATTGAAAAATGAAAGAATAAATATAAGTATATAGATAGAATTTAAATAAAATTATAATTAATTATCAACTTTGAGCCGGGATAAGTAGTGCGCATAATGCAAAATATCTTATTTGAGATCATCTTGTAGCTTTTTTTCCTATTAAAGATAGTTTTAATAAAATATGTTAATGTATATAAAAATATTGAACGATTTCTTCTGCTGTGTAATATAGCTAACAAATTTGGAGTCAATGTAGCAACTGACAATTCCCTGGTAAGCATTCAATCAGAGCTAGATAACTGATTTTTTAGCTAACCTTTATTACCTGACTTGTTAACATATCTGAATATGAAAGCGGTCCGATCTATTAAGTAGACAATTAAAAAGTACTATTCTAAATTCGTTTGCATATAAATCTCAGATGCTCGATTTTTGTATCAAAATAAAATAGTAAACCCTTTAAACCCAGCTATGTAAAGCATTGACAACCTGCACACAACGGGCATGCATTTTGATATAATTTGAATGAGTATATTTCTTGCATTTCATTGGTTTAACAGCCAACGTTATCAATAGGTTACGCACCTACGATTACTAAAATATTTCTAAAATATTACATTCGAATTGATTAATCAGCAGAATGCGGCTACCGATTAGAAAACAAACAACATTTTTTGTTTTATCTCCTGTCTGTTATAAATGAGATTTAAAAATATATATATCAGGTTGGCCACTATTTTGGATAAAACAAATCGAGGAGTCTAAATATATATAATTTATTTAGAAATGGTTTATATTTTTGTTAAATAAGATTTTACAAATTATTACAAGTTAATAGGTACATATTTTATATAACAAAAATTGTCCATGAAATAAAATGAGAAATGTCTGCTAATTATTATTATTTTTTGCATTTTTCTGCAGATTCCAAGGTAGCTTTTGCAAGGTAGCTCGTGTAGCTCTTGTGCCTTCCTTTTTGAAATAATTTTATCACAGGATTTTTGTTCTTTTTCCAACGTTTATGTTCAAGATGTGAGAAAGAAGAATTTATTATCAAATAATGAATCAAGTATTATACAACTGACAATTTACAGTCATATCAGCAGAACATAAATTAAATATACTCTAAAAATAGTTATTTTTATATAATTAATAGAATACCAAAAAAAATACATTTAAATACCGAAAAATAATTGCATTTTCAATTTAAAATTTAAGGAGATTATCCATAATTCCGAGAGATTTGGGAAATGTTTCAGAAATTTGAGAATCTTCAATGAGTATCTCGAATTTCAGGAGTGGTGGCCACCTTGATATATTATTCGATATCGAAACTATAAAAGCAAATTTGTTTTCAGATTTTGGCAGCAAGTCATCTAATAGCCATTTAAAGATGCAGTGAGTTTTAGATTACAATATTTTCTATATAATATGTCAAAAATTAATAACATTTGTAAAATTAGTCGTTGGCCTTTTTCGTTTTGCTATCATGGTCTGGATACTTACAAATATGGCTAGGACGATCTAAATAAGCAATATATGAATATCTAACCAAATTGAACCAGCTCAACTGTTATATGTTGAATATATAGTAGACTTAATCACTTACATGTAGTGGAGATAGCGTCGATCCTTTGTCATATAAGAGAGAGCATAAGTCTTGTGCTGGTTCTGCTCAAGTCTCTGACGGATCAAGAAACTGTGTTCCTTACCAGAGTCTCGAAGAAGATTTTCAGCTTCTTCACGGGTCATTTGACCATGGTACCATCTTCAAATGTGAAGAAGGAAGTATTATTACATAGGACAAAGAAACACAACTTTATCCTATTAAACAGTATTTGAAGTTAAAAAATAGCATAAAGATACAATTTTATAAAAATAATAAGAAAATGTTATTCACTCTGTGCTTTATTTACAAATAAATTAATCCTTAAAATGTAGTAAATTATTTAAAACAAAATATTTTGAAGGTGGTTTTAGATCTTTAAAATATATAATTAATTAATATTCTCGAATTTATTGAACAATGACTAAAAATGTTAAACATGACGAGTATTTCAAGATTAGACATAAAACTACCATAGGTATCACAATCATAATATTTACATAGTAAAAGAAAAATATACATAAATTATTGCATTAGGTACATAAAATGCTTGCAGGCTTAGGATAACTTTCAAAATGTGTTATTTATTAAAATAAAATTTACAATAATATGGTTATGAACCAAAATGCTAGATCATAGAGTAATGATTATACTAAAAGTGTGAACACTCTTATCCTTCTGAAGCTTCTTCAAGCATTGGTAGTTTTCAGTGGGCTTCAACAGCTCCAACTCTGGGCCTCCCCAGCCAGCTTCTGGAGATGCTGCTTCTCCATTAACTCTATCTGGTTCCACCAGCTTATGTAATCTTTTGTTCATCTCTTTCTCAATCTCCATCTGCAGACACTTCTCTGCCTCCTCCTGTCTCCTCAACTAGGCCACTGCCTCCTTGTCCCTATACATTTACTGAAATGTTGCATGAGCACTAGCAACCCTGTGTACATGTGTTTGTAGCACTGGCATGTTTGTTGAATTCTAGTGCTTCATAACCAATACTGATTTAAGGGTATGCAACACGATGGCGCAGTATCTTAAATTTCCTATCTGGTAAATCAGGCATCAAAATGTTGAAACAACATGACATCAAAAAAACACCACATTGAAAAGGAAAAACTCTGTCACTGTATTGAGATGACACTATGTTAAAGTGACACAATGTCAAAATGATACTATGTTGAAAAATATTACTCCTGTTACAACTTCAAAACAACACCACATTGAAGCAACCCCATGTTGAAAAGTAACCAAACATATTCTTCTTTCAATAAGTAATCCCTTACTTTGTAGTAAATATAATTCTATTGGTTATATAACAGAAGAAACAAAATGAGTATAGGAATGGGTATTTTCTCTGTCTCTCAATTTTATTAGTAACTACAATATAGCTCTGTGTCTTGAGTCCCACATGTGGGTTGTTATAAAGACAGTTAGAATTAGGTAGTAGTTCAATGTAGTGTGTGTTACCCATTTTTGACATGGTTTCCCCATCATGTTGTTTTAACATCGTGACAGGTGTAATATTTATCAACATTGTGTTGCTTCAACAGGGTGTCATTATGATCTCATGATGGGAGTAATATTTTTTAACATTGTCATTTCGACATCATGATGGAGGTAATATTTTTCAATGTGGTGTTGTTTCGACATAGTGCATGTTACCATTGATTTGGCAACCAGTAGTGCCCTACTGTCTCTGGCTGCAGACTTAAGTGCTTTAGACTGCATAAAGTTAAAAAGTGATAAGCAAGTGGACATAGATCAAAGATGTTTGATAAAAAAACGCTTTGACATGCTGGTTACATAAATGTTAGTGTGTTCAAACATTATTGATATAGATACACTTAGCCTAAACATTGTCTTCTCTGTTGGGGGTTTGCCTGTACACCTAGCACCCAATGGTAAGATAAGTTGTACTTACCCATAGAAATCAAATCTACCTTCACTATTCTAGAGGAGACAGAGATCTAAAAACCTATTTTTTGTCTCTGTCATTACATGCATGCAGGGTTCGAAATTAGCACACGCCCGGATGCCAGTGGCATGTGGTTTACTTCTCGGGCATGTTGACAATCAATGTCACATGCCCGGCTGGCTAGTACATAATCACAGACTTCAATCACTATAATTCTATTTAAAGTCTTTGTTTATAATACACGCACATATGTGTATGATTCATTGGGACCATCAATATCTGCTAAAGTGAAAGAAAAGACTCTCTATGTTGGTCTATGTATTTACTGTGTAGCTGCATTGTAGTACAATGATAATTGTACTACTCTACCATATGTTAACACTAATCATTTTCTATTGCTTTTAGTAAATTTTTCTTGTACTCTGAAAGTGAAAAGACTGATAGTACTACTCAATCATATATTAACATTAATCATTTTCTATTGCCTTTACTAAATAACACTTGTACTCTGAAAGTGAAATAATACACAGAAGATGGAATTAATTTTTTTAAATTCTTTGGGCTAGTAGAAAGAGTGCTTGACTAGTTCATTTACAAACTAACTAGCCCGTTGGCTAGTGAGTAGAAGTTAATTTCGAACCCTGCCTACAATATAATTAATTTATGAATTTCGCTAGTTCAGCTATCGAGTCACATATACACCGAATTTCTTAACAGTTAAACAGTTTATTACTTCCATTTCGTAATAAAGTTGCGTCTTCCTACTTACGCTTTGTCATCTCTCTCTTCTCTAACAGTCATGTTTGCATATATTATAACTGAAGATAATATGTACTCAAAAACATTACTAATTTAATTAATTTACTTTCATTATTACAGAAAAATGGCCAAGGCTAAGACAAATGCTATCGGTATTGATCTTGGAACAACTTACTCTTGTGTTGGTGTTTTCCAACATGGCAAAGTTGAAATCATCGCTAATGACCAAGGTAACCGAACAACACCAAGTTATGTTGCATTTACTGACACTGAACGACTCATAGGTGATGCTGCAAAAAATCAAGTGGCCATGAATCCAACAAACACAGTTTTTGGTATGTTTTAGTTTTGAATTTTGATATATGCCAGTATTCCATGTGGCGTTCCATAATTTAAAGTGTATTGTTTAATCAGGGTTTATTATTTAATTAAGCTTCACATTTATAATAAAACATTTGATTTTCAAATGCCTTTAATTTGCATTACTTTTATTTATAGTTTATTATGAATTCTCATTAAATGCTAAGATATGCAATGTCTCACTATATAGCAATTGACTATATTCTAGATTTCTAAATTAAAAAAGTGTACTAATTGTCTTGATGATTACTAACTAGACTAGTTAGTATTATGGTACTCATGGAAATGAACCAAGAAATAATTCATCGAGTATACTAAATATGGTCTTCTTAATATGTATACCCATAAGTGGTTCAAACCTATATACATGTTTAATAGTGTTACATTATTAACTTAATATTTTTTATATAACTGATAATATGTATTGCATTATGCACTGTCATTATCATCGTCCTATATTCATTATATAATACTAAATTAAGCTATTCATTTGTATATTTCAATTTAGAAAGTAGATTTGTTAACTTGTATTTATTTTTAAAACAACCGGTGTTTTATCTCTCTTTTTTACTTAGTTTTATTATTTAAGGAAGTTACTTGTTTGAGTATCTTACAATCGTGCTAAATAGCGCAGTAAAACTATTTGAGAAGTGATAACTACTTAGTTGTTTATACCTTTTTAATTTCTTATTTCAGATGCCAAACGTTTGATTGGTCGGCGGTTTGATGATTCCGCTGTCCAGGGTGACATGAAGCATTGGCCTTTCACTGTTGTTTCTGAGGGGGGTAAACCAAAAATTCGCGTTGATTACAAAGGAGAGCAGAAGACTTTTTTCCCAGAAGAAATCTCTTCAATGGTGTTGATCAAGATGAAAGAGACAGCTGAAGCTTACCTCGGAAAATCTGTAAATGATGCTGTAATCACTGTTCCTGCATATTTCAATGACAGTCAGCGTCAAGCTACTAAGGATGCTGGAGCCATTTCTGGTATGAATGTTCTTCGTATCATCAATGAACCAACTGCAGCAGCTATTGCTTATGGCTTGGACAAGAAAGTTGGCACTGAACGTAACGTTCTTATTTTTGACTTGGGAGGTGGTACATTCGATGTCTCTGTCCTTACCATTGAAGATGGTATTTTTGAAGTCAAATCAACTGCAGGAGATACTCATCTTGGAGGTGAAGATTTTGACAACCGAATGGTAAATCACTTTATTCAAGAATTCAAGCGAAAACACAAGAAAGACATAAGTGACAACAAGCGAGCAGTTCGTCGTTTGAGAACTGCATGTGAACGCGCGAAGAGGACACTAAGCTCCAGTGCTCAAGCCAATATTGAGATTGATTCTCTTTACGAGGGTATTGATTTCTACACGTCTATTACTCGTGCCCGATTCGAGGAGATGAATGCAGACCTTTTCCGTACCACCTTGGAGCCAGTAGAGAAATCTCTGCGTGATGCGAAACTGGGAAAGTCTGACATCCACGACATCGTCCTCGTTGGTGGGTCTACTCGTATCCCCAAGATCCAGAAGCTCCTCCAGGATTTCTTCAGTGGTAAAGAGTTGAATAAATCAATCAACCCCGATGAGGCTGTTGCCTATGGTGCTGCTGTTCAAGCTGCAATTCTTTCTGGGGACAAGTCAGAAGAGGTTCAAGATCTCCTGTTATTGGATGTGGCTCCTTTGTCAATGGGTATTGAGACTGCAGGAGGTGTTATGACCGCCTTGATCAAGAGAAACACTACTATTCCCACTAAACAAACTCAAACATTTACAACTTATTCAGATAACCAGCCTGGTGTACTCATCCAAGTATATGAAGGTGAACGAGCCATGACCAAGGACAACAACCTTCTCGGTAAATTCGAGTTAAGTGGCATTCCTCCAGCTCCTCGTGGTGTACCTCAGATTGAAGTTACTTTTGACATTGATGCCAATGGTATTCTCAACGTTTCCGCGGCAGATAAAAGCACTGGTAAAGAAAACAAGATCACCATTACAAACGATAAGGGCCGTCTGTCCAAGGACGATATTGAGCGTATGGTTGCCGATGCCGAAAAATACAAAAATGATGATGAGAAACAACGCGAACGTGTTAGTGCTAAGAATGCTCTCGAAAGCTTTTCTTACAACATGAAGCAAACTGTTGAAGATGAAAAGCTCAAGGACAAATTGTCTGATGAGGAGAGGAAAACCATCACTGACAAGTGTAATGAAACCATCGAGTGGTTGGATCATAATCAGGTACTGCAGTTTTTTTTCATTTTTGTAGCATGCATTTTTACCTGAGAAAAGTAATTTAATTTTTAATTTTTAATTTTCTGTTGAATTAAATGCTATTCATTGGTATAATTTTTTATACATATAAAGAGTTTATAATTGAAAATTAGTGATGTTACAAAGTATACTCTATCCAATCTTTTGCATTTCATTTAAATTTGTAAGACTTTTAAAGTGATGTTTAGTCTGTTTTGCATCTAAGCTTTTACATATCCCTATTTATATATAAAGTTTTGTCGATGTATATTGAGTTTATATTTATTAAATGATCGTTTCTTTTATTTTTTGTTTAACTATCCAGTTTCTCGTAGCGACTTAATTAAGATATACTTACCTTTCAAACAACTTTCCATTCATAAAGTAATAATAATTAGATATTAATATATTATGAGAATTATTGCCAATAAAGAAATATATTATTTTCTGAATTTTTTATTTAACTACACAGATATGTATACAGAATTTATTGAAAATTATAATTAAGACAATTTATTAATATATATCCGAGATTTAAGCAAAGTAAAGTATTCAAGGAAAAACCAAGATCATTTAAATTTGGTTTATTGTTCTGTGCAGCAAGCTGAAAAGGAAGAGTATGAACATCACCAGAAGGAGCTAGAGAAGGTCTGCAACCCGATCATCACTAAGATGTACCAGGCGGCTGGCGGTGCTCCTCCTGGAGGTATGCCTGGTGGCATGACCGGTGGCTTTCCAGGAGCTGGAGGTGCTGCTCCCGGCGGTGGCGGCACTGGCCCTACCATTGAAGAAGTTGATTAAACACTTTCAGACAGTTTGTCATGGTGTCTGTCGAACGTTAATATCCTGTAGGTCGTGTCTAGTTAACCTGTGATTGGCTTTCTTAGTGAAAACGTTTTTGTAAGATGCTGTACCGAACACTTATTATGAAAATATACAGTTTTTCAATTGTTTTTTGCTTCCTTTTTGACTAGAAACAATGTAGAAGTAATGTAAGCTTTTACAAGTCTGATTCTTATTTTATTCACTACATATCGCGATTTTTATACCCTAATCATCTATTAAATTATGCAGATAATGTACATTTCTGAATTATTTAAGGATATTAAATAAATTTATGTGTACATAATTTGTTTTCTAGTTTAGATTAGAATATAATAAAACAAGTTTCATTGTATATGGCTTTTGTTGGGTGTATACCTTATTTACTAAAACCTACAGCAATAGATTCGCTAAAATGAGCAGTTTCCCTTGATTCTGGGAAAATGCTCAACTAGGGCTTTTAATTTTGGTAATTACTTTGCTGACCAGGGTATTAAAGTTGACTTCGGCACTTTCAATAAGTGGCGAAGCAATTATTTTTAGTATAAAAGTTATATTGCTAAAATGAATGTACAAAACATTGATAGTTCTAAATGTATTTCTTTTGATGGAATTTGCCGCGCATTTTAGTAATTCTTAAAACTTTATTGTAACAGATTCAGTGTAGTTATAAAAATAGAATATATTAGGTGTTATTTCGATTCACACTAACAATACAAAACTATACACTAGAATTATTCCAATTAAGTTGCGCGTTTTAAGAATTCCTAAATCTCTTCCAGCTTCTAATATTACGAGCTGTAGACGGAGTGTAGTGTATAATCGGATTATGTACATATGTTTCTTTTACATCAGAATGAGCAAACCACGAAAAGAATATAATGTGTATTTCAATAGTAAAGTTATGGTATACATACATTTTTAAATATATGTCCGTATTTATATATATCCATAGAATTAAAATACATGTGATTCCAGTTTAAATAAAAATTAATATTTTACTAATTATATTATATATAACCATTTTGTGAGTTTAAAAATACTTGTTTATTAAAAATATATGGGTATTAATACATATATTTGAACAGAAGTACAAAAATGGAAATCCGGCACAAAATAAAACAATTTCGTTAAAATCGTTGCGATTATACATTACATTATATCTAGACCTATGGCAATAGGTCGTTAGCTAGTAAAGCTAAGCGAACTATGTAGTAGGTAATATAGGATAGT